>OX456527.1:89393777-89701277 GCA_949748255.1 Eustalomyia histrio | reverse complement strand
GTTTCCTAAAAAGTTTTCCACAACAAGCCTGAAGGAATTCCATGCTGCGGCTTCGATGGGTGATAACAGCTTTGGGAATTTTTCATCTTTCAACATTTTTTTTATCTCGGGTCCTGCGAAGACTCCTTCTTTAATTTTTGCCAGCGAAAGGTAAGGGAAAATTGACCGTAAATAGGCAAAAGCTTCACCTTCTTTGTCTAATTTTTTGGCAAAATTTTTAATCAAACCCAATTTTATGTGCAGCGGCGGAAGTATTATATTTTCACGGTTCTCTATTAGTGGTTTGCGCTGAACATTCGCTTCTCCAACTACAGGTTTCGTTCGTACCGGCCATTTTTTTTTTATATAATGCTGATCATCAGCGCGGCTATTCCAAAGGCACAGAAAACAGCAATGTCGCGTATAGCCTCCTTGGAGTCCACACAGAATGGCCACAACTTTAAGGTCGGCGCATATTTTCCAATTGTATTTCCTATACTCTATGCATTTCAGCAAAATGTCCATAGTTTCATAGTTCTCCTTTGAATGAACCGCATGAGCAATAGGAACAGCTGGCTTTTCATTCCCATTATGTAAGAGAACTGCCTTCAAGCTCTCTTTGTTGCTGTCAATAAACAACCTCCATTCGTTGGGGTTGTGAATTTGGTGAAGCTCTTGGAACAAGCCTGAAATGTCGCTGCAAAAACATATTTGGTCTTTCTTTGTATAAAATTTTGCATACTCCTTGTGACGGTTTCTGTACGCTGATACTTTCACTTCTGAAGCCGCAAATCCACACTGTATCATCCGAGACGCAAAAAGTTCGGATTTCTCCTTAGTGAGACCAAAATCGCGCACCCAATCGTTTAGTTCGGCCTGTGACAGTAATTTTCGCTTTGCACCCGGCTCAAATTCGCTTGCATTTGACTCAGACTCTTCTTCTGACGATTCTGCTTTTTGAAGAGATGCACCAGGGCACACTGGATATGGCACATCATGCGAATGTGGTACTGGAAGCGCAAACGATCCCACTTGAGCGTAGTTCCATTTAAAAAATCTTCCTACCCCACTGTTTGTGGTGAGGCAAAAATAACAGTCTGTGGAATGGCATAGCGGCTTTTTCCACATCATTGGTGTATCGAATTTCATATGGCGGCTAAAATTAAAATAAATTACTATATTCGCTATGTATAATGTGTTTAAATAAAAATTCTTACCTTCCGCCAGCTGCCCAGTTGGTTAAGATTATATAGCAAAGATCACACAGCGACTTAGGTGTCCATGGTTCTGTGATATTTGGTGAAATACCAAAATAATTCAAATAGTGCAATTGTACTGCTGGAGTAAACTTGTGTGCGTGATTTTTTTTTATAAACTGGCCACAAACATTGCAGAAATTGTCTGGATCGTTCAAACACTCGAACACACGTAGTCTTTTACTCATTGTCTTCCTTGCGTTTTCTAAATATTAACTTCTTTACACTTTCACAGACAGTTTTGAAATGCAATTGATAACCGTGTCTCCTTATGTTTAAATATGTATGAGCATGTAGTGCTGTAAATAAATTAAAAAAAAATATACGAAGACTACTTTGTTTATTTTAAATTAAGTTCAAATGTATTTATTCGTTTGCGTTGGGTAGGTAAGCTGTGCAAATAATGAAAATCAAAAAATCGTGAAATAGCGGAATTTCGGTCGTTTACCAAAAAAATAATAAGTCGGCCATTTGTCATCAGATTTTGTTAAGTAAGGGCTTATTTTCTTTGGAAAAGTGTCAGCTATACGTAAAAAAATTAAAATCGCTGTTAACATCGCGTTTTACATTTTATATGAATTTTTATATGAATTTTTCAGCCACATTTTTACTAAAAAAACGCAGTTTTTTAACCTTTTTAAGCCGCCAACATCAAAACTACTAACCCGATTTGAAAATTTTCTGAGAATAAGTTGTAGAAATAGTTGTCTTTAATTTGAGTAGTAGTAGGATAAAATAGGTCAAAGAAGACTAAAGATATGCTCAAAATAGTAAGTGTACCTCCAAAAATTAAAAAAAAAAAATTAAAAAATTTGTATCTCGCAAACCAATCGACAGAAAAATTTTTAAAATTCATTTTCGTGTTCAGTAGGTCCAAATCCATGAGAAAAAGTATGCTAGAAACAAATAACAGACAAAAGTTTGTTATTTGTGACCTAGTGTTACTTAATCCTACATTCAAGATGCTTAAAAACTTTTTTAATAATGCACATCTATATTTATAATGAAAATATATATTTTTTTTAAACTGAAGCTCATAGTTTCTTTAAATAAAACAAAATGAAATTTCAAATAATAATTGAATTATTAGATAAGAACCCAGCAAAAAAAAATGGTAATCATTCTGTGACTATAACTTCTTTTATTGCTTCCTAAACTTCAGTTGACATTCTTTTATGATTTTTTGGTGTTATTCTAAGGCACTTCCAAAAGAATTCATGTGTTCATATTTCGAAAGCAGTGATCTGGATATAAACCCGATGCATATCTTAAAATGTCACTCTTCATTACTTCTAAAGCATAAGTTATAGTATATCGTATATTATTTGAATCGAAAGCATTTATTCAAATTGAAAAAATAGTCCAGATGAACTTTTTTAATTTTTTTATTAAATAATTTCTTATAATTTAGTTTAAAATTTCATGAGGTTTAGAATTTATTCAGTTTTGCAATTTTTATAAAAGTTTTGAAAAATCAAGAAAAACAGATTTTTTAACCCTTAATTGAAACTAGCTGTCCTGTCATTTGCATTTTTACAGCCTTAAATATTTATGACGACGCAATCTGTGCATTTCTGCATTATGTTTATTATTTAACACTACACCATTTCCAGTCTTAATTCAGAATTTATCAAAATAATTTTAAGATTGTGCAAAAAATTATTTCAAATTGCCTAAAAATGTTTTAAAATTGTGCAAAAATTATTTAAAATTGTTTAAAAATATTTTAAAATTTTCTGAAAATGTTTCAAAATTGTACAACCAGTTTTTAAATTATCCAAAAATATTTTAAAATTTGTCTAAACATTCATTAAAATTTTTGAAAAATGTTTCAAAAATGCTTTTTCACTAATTCAGAATTATTTATTTGTTTTGATAAAGAGTATTTGAATATCAATGCATACATTTCGCTTCTTTAAACTTACACTCAGAAAAAAAAGTTAGTAGAAAAATTTGTAAACGGTTTTCAATCCCACTTTACTGTTTTTGTACTGATTTTTAGTAAAAAAATTATTATTTAGCAAATCTCATTGCTATTTACATTTTACAAATTACAGAATTTTTACAGAATATCTACAAACTTTCGTTGCTAATTTTAGAAATCATTTTACAAATTTTTGAAAACCGATTTGCTAAAATTAGCAAAAAAATACTAATTTTAAAAAACCGATATTGAAGGAAATGTTATTTCTTATAATTTGAACTTATACATACAAACTTAAATTGCCCTTAAATGTTACATAGGATTAAAAAAGGGATCGGAAGTGAAGATACCGACTCATGTCTAAAAAGAGGACATCCACTTAAAATAGCAATAAAAAGGGTTTTTAGTTCTAAAAATCAGCCCTAAAAACAATTAAATTTAACCTTAAAAGTAAAAAAAATTGACTAAAATATTTTTCAAAACAGAAATTACCATATTAAAACAAAATGATAAATTCGTTTATGTTTTAACAATTTTTAACATTTTTAAGTCTTTGATTTTTTTCATTTTGTATAAAACATCTTTTTAAAAATATCAAAATTTTTGATGCTCGATAAAAAAAATAAATCTAAAACTTTGTACTAATATTTTTACTAATTTTTTTGCTGATTTTAGCAAACAGATTTTAAATTCCACTTTACAAAAGGTCTACTAAAATTTAGTAGCGGCTACTAATTTTTCTACTAATTTCATTGTACTACACGTCAGCAGACATGTGTTGCTAAGATTAGCAAAAAATACCGCTGGGCTCAATTTAGCAGAATTTCCCGTAATAACAGCAAAATTTTTAGTTGCCATTACAGACTTTTTTGGTGAGTGTATTTTCTGCATTCTTATGAATTAAATTTTCATTAAAGCTTAAATACTTCAAAGTATATGAACATTTTCCACTCATGCATCAGAATACCTAATCATTGCATTATCATTGCTTCCTTAGAGTGAAGTATGAGTAATGCTAGTAGCTACATTTTAATACTTCCATCCTATGACACGCTAATGTTAAATTCATCGATGAAACCATTAGAAAAGAAGTGATGCCTTTGCCATACCCAGCAGAATAAGAGCTGAGAAAGAAGTAGTTAAACACTACATCTACCGAACCCGAAGTTGTGAAAATTTCGGTGAATCATTAATGATTTTAACATTGGCGTGTCATTGGGAGGAAGTAGTTTGTTTCGGTGCTATGAAACATCGATGATCAGATGGACTTTTTCATTAGTTTACGGAAGTTGTTAAATATAGGGAATACAAAATAAATATAGGGAGTCGCTTTGTTTTAAAGTTAAAATGCAATTTTAAACACGCCAAGAATTATTATTTAGACCAGGACAAAGTGGATATCACTGGCATGCAAAATATGTTTTCAATAAGACATTTAATGACTGCGGGAATTAACCATTTATGGACTAACTAAATAATTGTTTTTTTTACTAGTAGGGGTTAATATCAACATTTTGGAAGTTGTTTAAAATAACTTCTTACAAATCGAAAAATTTGCACTAATAACTTCTTTGGATGTTCTGAAAAAGAGATGCGTAAAGAATAACATCCATTTTATTTTGCTGGGTAGTAGTGATGCCTTTATTGCTTCTTTGGTATCTTCATTTTTGCTGGGAGAATTATGAGAAATGTAACCCATAACTACTATCATTAAAATTAACAAGAATAACAATTTATATAAAAACTCAAAAACTCGAAAACTTACAACAAGGTACCCAGAACCTAAAAGATTTTCCGTAGGATAATGTATTTAACATCTGAGAATTATTTCAGAGACAAATTTTTAGATTCCAAAGGGGTTTTTTTATGGAAAAAGTCATCAAATTTTAAGGAGTTTTCTATAGTCCTCGAATCAAAAGGTCTGTCTATATGTAGAACTCCCTGGAATTTCAGGATATTGCCTCAGCAATAAATCATTGGATTCTGGTGTTACAATATTTTAACGTCCATAGAATTATAGACTTTTTTAATTAGAAAAAATGCTCTGAATTTTTGCACTTTTCTATATGGAAAAGTTCTGATTCCAACTTATTCTAGGAACATTTTCCTCAAGTTCTGAGTATTTTTTGTTTGAACAACAAATTTAAAACGCTGAAAATTTTTTCATAGAGAGAAACTTTTGAAATTTTTGCTATAAAATGTGCTGAAAAAAATACTTAAATATCTGGAAATATTTTGCTATAGAAAAATGCTTCTTATTTTAAGACTTTTTCCAATCTAAGTAATTTTTCCAGAGGTTCTGAGAAGAAGCCTCAGATTCTGAGGACTTTTGGCTATAAAAATCCCTCAGATTTAAAACCCTTATCAATAGTCAAGAACCTTACTATACAATGCATTTGTATAGGGAAAAGTTTCCAGAATTCGAGGGTTTTTTTTGAGGAAAGATTTCTCAAATTTAAAGATATTTTTTTGAAAAAACTTGAGAATTTGAGGCTTATACTACTTAGTTCTCTTATTCTAAGTATAGGAAAGTTCTCAGACTTTGACAGTTTTTATATATAAAAAAAATTTACAAATCGGAGTGTATTTTTATAGTAAAAGATTTCAGAATCCGAAGCACTCTTCTGAAAAAGGTTTTGTATTATATAAAAAACTTAGAGTCTAAGTTACTGCATCAAATAAATTAATTTGTATAAGAATCACTGGGGCTGTTTAGAATCCCCAACCTCAGGTATTAACAAAAATTGGCCAGTGAACCTGCATTTTTCGAGAACTATATATGACAATAAGTATTAGACTGCAGCGCATAAAAATGTTAGATTCCAATATAATTCGAATCTGCCACCACTATATTTATTCATACACTTAAAATAGTTTGTAAGTTAAAATAACAAAAAATGTCATTTACAAGAAATGATATTTCATTTAAAACCCGGTATATTTACTTTTCATTTAAATCAAATGGCATTTGTTATTTATTTTTAAATGTTGTTAAAACAACTGACACATCAGTTAAAAAATTATAAAACAGTAAAAAAAGTTAAAATTTTACCTACCGATTCCGTAAAAAAAATTTATTATTCATTTATTTAAAAATGTTTCCGGTTTTTGTATTTTTATTTGTTTTTTTACAAAATTGAACAATTGTATGTTGTATTGTATGGTGTTGCGTTTTCATGTTCTAAAACGTCAAATAGTAAAAAAGAAGAATAAGAATATTTATAAATTTATAGAAACACGTTGTATCAGATTTTTAAGTGTAAATTACCAACAACAATTTTACACTGTTGTACACAATGCAACATATACAACAAAGTCTATAGATACATTTTGTTTGTCATAATGTGTGTGTTTATGAAGTTCTTGTTATTTGAACTGAAATAATTTTCTACAATTTAAATAAAAACAAATTGGATTTTATTTATTTTTTTGTTAATCAGACAGCAAGCAAAATCTAAATTTGTAATAACTAATGGAAACAAATAAACCACAAATTCCTATTTTGTGGGTAAATTTTTATTAAATTTCAAACAAATGAAAAAAATATATGAAGATAAAAATATCACTATTTTTGATAATAAATAATTTCGAACAATTGTATAAAAAAATAAAAAAGATATTTCTTTGAAAAATAAATGTATGTTTCTTAATTTTTAAATGGAACGGAAATCTTTTTATTAAACTACAAACAGTAAACTACATAATATTCTAAGTGTATAAAATAAAAAAAAAAACTTATTAAAATTCTAGTAAAATTTTATCACAGAAAGAACAATTTACTATGCCTAGTCCCTAAGATCCATTATCACAATGTCCCGTTAGCTTCTAACTGACACATTCACTATCTACTAACTGGGGACATTCAGTAATCGGGCGTAAATCATATTTTATAATGCCAAATGTGTCCAACCAAACAATTCGTACAAAAACGATATTTGGTCGTATTTTTCTTTCTTGGATTATAGACAAATTCTTTGATTTTCCTCGGCCATTTTCTTAAATTTTACACTCAATGTCGAGTCAAATCAGCTCAACAAACTTTTTGTTGGCAAAATTTGTCTATAATGCTTGAAAATACCGAATACAGATCAGTAAAATGTTTTTAGATATCTCTAATAAAGTTTTTAAAAATCGCTACATTTCACGATGAAATAGTTCACTATAAAGTTCTAGTTATGATAAGGTAATAACATCTTTTGCCTAGTTGTGAAGCATACTTTGGTTACTGCAACAAATAAATTCTGTTATTACAATCATATTCAAATGTCATTCCTTATAATTTTGGGTGTTACAATTAAAAGTAAGTTGTATTAACAGAATTTTGTTGGGTAAAAATAATATTCAGTTGAAGTAACCAAATGCATAAAATTTACCAAGTTTATACAAAAATTAAAAAAGGTATGTATGTCAGCGAAGGTGATATATATTTTGACTTTTCGAAATGTGATCCGACCGTTTATAACTTATGGAAAACCTCAATGTGGCATATGGTGGTAAATACGTATCATTCCAAATTAGTGTAATTTTGAACCACACCACTTAAAACTTCTTATTTTTCTTCTCTATCACATATATGAAATTCATTAAGATCGGAAAGTAATCCTTGGCCGATTGCCTCAAAATTTTACTATAAATTTTTAAAAAGCCATAGAATAAATTAAGCCTGCTGGACTAGCAAACAAATGGAAAAATCGTGTTTTTAGCGCCAGTCTAATATACTCGTACATTTTTAAACCGTGTTGCATTACAAATTTTTTACTTGTAAAAAGTTTTTAATTAAGCGTTGTACCAAAACCAATACAAAATTAAATGTTTAATGAGTTTTCATTTGATGCTTCAGTGGATGCTTGGATATAGGTTGGTTGGTAACTTGGTTAGATGTTTGGTTACCGGCTGACTCATTGGTAACTAAATGCAGACATCTTATGTTGGCAGGAGGTGTTTCTGTAGAACAGGGATAGAATATAAGGAAACATTATTGAATAACTCTGTATATTGTTGGTCACGCTGTAATGAATGCTGTTCTTTATTTTTTATTTGCTTACAAATGTGTAGATATTATGGTGTACATTTACAAAACACCCAATATGTAATGCAAAATAACGAAAACATTACACGCTGAAAAAATCCCCTGCTTTACATGTAAATTTTCTAGTAATACATAAGTTTGGCAACACTGTAAAATATGTTTGCCGTGTTTCTAATAAAATATGTTGGCTTGCAAGTATAATACGTTCGCCTGCAAACGTATATATGTTTATATCAGATTCAAGGCATCCACCGGCATTATTAAATTTACATCCCACAAGATATATTTCTGTTTTTGTGTTAAAATGTGACACAATAAAAATTGCAATTTTTGCCTGGAAACATTTGTATAATAAACATTAAAATAAAATTATTGGTAGCCTATTTTATATATAAAGGGTGAATATTTAGCAACTTTTTTTTGGGCAACACTGTCTTTGGCAACTCGGCTGTTTTCGTGTAACATGTTACTGTCAAACATTTTCATGAATCTTTTTGAAAACGAACAACGCTTGCAAATCATTGAATTTTATTGCCAAAATTCATGCTGTGACGAAACTCATTTCTGGTTGAATGGGTACGTAAACAAAATTGTCGTGTTTGGTGTGAAAAGCAGCCAGAGGCATTGCAAGAACTGCCAATGAATCCGAAAAATAGTACATTTTGTGTGTGGATTATGAGCCGGGGTGGCATCATTGGACCGTTCTTTTTCAAAGACGACAAAGGCAGTAACGTAACTGTGATTGGTGAGCGCTACCGTGCGATGGTTACAAAACTTTTTTTTGCCCAAAATGGAAGAGCTGGACTTGGCTGTCATGTGGTTTCAACAAGATGGTGCCACATGCCACACAGCACGCGAAGAAATGGCCCAATTGAGATGCAAAATCGGTGAACAGTTTATTTCTTGTTTGGGGACGGTCAATTGGCCGCCTAGATCGTGCGATTCAACGTATTTAGATTATTTTTGATGGGGTTATGTGAAGCCTCATGTCTATAGGGACAAGCACGATTGACGCACTGGAAGCCAATATTGAAGAATTTATTCGTGAGATACCGGCCGATATGTTGGAGAGAGTATTCCCAAATTGGACCCAGCGTATGAACCATTTGAGGCGCAGCCGCGGTCAACATTCACATGAAATCATCTTTATACATTAAATTATATAGTCCGTTCTATCGAATCAAGTAAAGATTTCATACATTTCTCTAAATTGTATGTGTTTTTTTTTATAATAAAATCCAAAAGCTCTTAAAAAATTAACATTTATATACAGCAGTTTCTAAATATATAAACATATATACACTCACAATATATTTTTCGTTACGGACTGTAGTTTTTTAAAAAGTAATAGTAAAGTTTGTTTTTAAATGAAGAATCAATTGAAATTCATATAAATATATTTTTTAACTATTTGAATCAGTCATTCAAAAAACAAACTATAAAAATTTACAGACATTCAGTAGGAGTTGATATTTTCGGTTAAATGTAAAATTTTATGTTTTCTGCTTCAAAAAATAGAAATTCATATAATTCCTTTTTGTTTTTTTTTACCAAAATAGTTTGTATATATACAATAAAAATTACAAGAAATTATTCAAATATACACACACACACAAAGCCAATAAAAAGATATACATCTGCATGTGTTGTGTTCTGTTTTGTAATTACATACAAATAAAAAAAACTTTCAATTTGAAAAACAAACCACAAAAGCAGTTTTTTCTAACTTTTTGTCGGTAAAAATTTTATGGTTATTTTAAACGACTTTCTATTGTTTTTACTTTTGTCGATTACACTGTCCAACAGCATTTTTGGAACAGAATAGCGACCCTATAATTCTGAAAGGGTATGTTGAGTAGATCATTTTTGTAGAACAAACCTTGACCCTTTACTCGAAAATTTGAAGCAAAAAAATAAATATGTACATACTATAATAAACCACTATTAAAACAAAATTATAATTTTTTTATAGAAGTTGGCGTGTAATTTTGCCAATTAATCGTAAAGAGCTTTATTTACAACATTGGTGTCTTCGGTGACCCCCACTGAAATTTTCCGGCAAATATTTTCCTAGAATATTTTAATCCTTAAATGTCCTTTTTTAAAGGATATTTTTTGATTTTCTCGAAAAAAGGGTCAAATTGACCCATAAAGAGACCAGTTAGAGGGTTAAGATCTTCCACAAAAATAATCCTCATACAATTCCACAATACAACTCTGACCACAAAAATTCTCTCAGACATTAACTTACAGCATTTTTTTCATATAGTATAATGCTCCCTTCGACCAAAAAATGAAAACTTTGACCCACTGTAAAAAAAACTCAGTCGTGCTGGACCATAAGTTTGTTCTACAAAAATGACAGTGTTATTAAACAATGATGAAAAATAAACAACAAAATGGGTTGAATATAATGGAAAATCAGTAGTCCTCTTTTTGATTGTATTTTCGATTAATTTAATATGTATTTTAAGTTGTTTTTAACGAAATAATAAATATAATTGCCAGTAAACATATTCAAAAATTTTTTTTCTGCGTGTATAAATATCAATACAATATGCGGAAATGAAAATACAACAAAAGAACATGCAGAAATTTACATTACAATTAATTGTTGTTTAATTACTTAAATATAGAGAGTAGTGCTACACCTTGAAACAATTTATATGCAAAAATGTGTGTCTCCAACAAAGTATTTAATATAAGTACATAAGAATATACATTTTGAATGCAAAATTATATATTTTTATGTATCAAAATTTCGGACTTAATGTTAAAAAACTGACTTTTTAAAAACTTAGCTTCTTGGAATTGTTTCGAATGGTTTAATGGTGCAGCACTTTTCCCTACAAAAAAAAAAAAAATGCTTTTACTATACCGAGTAGTTTAATTTAAATATAACTCTTGAATACATGTTACAGCTGTTACAAATTTGCTTAAACAATTTCTATATCAATATTAGATTCAATTTTTATCAATTACAATAAGATTTCATAAAAGAATAGTAGTTTGAGCAATTTTCCACAATAGTGTATACCATTGCCATAACTGTAATAGTTTTTAAATATAAAATATTGAGCTTTTTCGGGTAAATATAAAAATATAGTCCTAACAGATTTTGGTATTATGCATAATGTCAATGAAATATTTTATACTCCAATACATTTTACATTCGTTTGTTATCTTGGTAATGTCATATTAATCAATGTATTTAAAATAAATATCTTCTGAGTTTTCTCAAAAGTAACATGTGCACAATAATTGTTTGCTGATCAGTCTAAGATAATTAGAAAGAGAGTAGACGGTAGTTTAATTACATTTATAAATTATTTTTCCTGAAATACATGCAATTTGTTTGACACTTTTGAAAACAGGATGATCAATTGCTTAAAATCAATGATATTAAATCAATAACCACCCAGCAAAAAAAAGTAGCAAAAGAAGCAGATATTTTGATTCCGGTGTTGTGAAAATTTTGGATCGGAACCAATAATTTTTACATAGCGGTGTCATAGGGTGGAAATTTTCTTTTATGATCCTTTTTCATTGCATATAATGCCCTTCTTATGGTTTAGTGAAAAATTAGATCTTTTGGTGTTCCCAAATAAATTATGAATTTGTAATTTAGATTTCAACAGGACATCAGTAATCAGGCGTTAGCCCTATTTTCACAATCTCCTATTAGCTTCTACCTGGGAATTTAAATGACACATTTGTTATTGTTTCCCATATAAAGTGTGAGTTAGACTGTTGGTTAAATTATAACGGGACATTCAATAATCGGGCCTTATTTATTTAAATACTTTATTCGTAATTCTTTAAATTTTTACTACAATACATTTTTTACTTTTTGTAACAATAATAACTACGATTTAAAAGCTGGTAAATTGTAAGTTAATGATTGAAACAAATCACTTAAACTTAAACCATAGTTGTAAGTGTCAAGTTTATATAGAAATAGCTATGATTAATGTTTAACTTTGATTGTTTTTAAAATAAGTTACCCATAATAGATTTGAAGTGTTAAATTTCATTAAAATCACATTTTTGGAAATTAATTTTTCACTGGAATCAGTGAAAAATTAATTTCGTATGAATCACTTCCATTTATTTTTGCTGGGCAATATTCATTAATTAAAATACGTTTATTAACTCTTTCCGGGCCGGTGGTATGAAAAACATACCACTATTCTAAATATTTTTTATAAATTCTCTGCGCATTGGTATGGTACAAATGCATGTAATTTAAAGCTTATATTTTATAATAAAAATTATTTTAAGTGCGAAAAAGAAATATATATGGGATTTATTTAAGTACAAAGGTGAACGTCAGAGAAGTGCTAAAACTAAGCAAAATTCTATAGGTGAGATAACATCATTTTCTGACTCGAATAATCGACTTGACTACAATAATCGACTTGGACTTGGAATGTGCCTCTTTGTCCAAGCAAATCTAAATCATGCTTTAGTAATTTTCCTTGCTCGGAATTCCACAGGGATACAATTTTTTTTAATGCGTATTTCTCAATAAAACTAGATAATAAATGAAAGCAAATTAAAATTTTGTTTAATTTTTACTGATGTCTTATAGTGCCCCGGAAGGAGTTAATGTTGTTTATGATTGCATATCATTGATTATAAACAAGTAAAAAAGGGCTAAATTCGGCTGTGCCGAATCTTTGAATACCCTCCACCAAAGGGGATGAAGATGATATACGTATATACTAAATTTTGCATGAACTGTAATATGAATATGTTTTGTCAATTTATGTAACGAACTTTTGTTATTTAGTTTTAGCAATGTTATTTACAGAGGTCTGCTCTGTTAGCGACTTTAACATTGTTCATTTTTACGTTAACTTAGTTATTATAATATGTAAGACAATAAATGTAATCGAACAATAAGAAGACTTAATAACATTTTTACTTACTTAACAGAAAAAAATAGATACAGAAAAATTGTACAAATTTGTATGGAAAATTTAGAGGTACCTTCACATTTTCACTCATAACTTTTGAACCGCTTGACCGATTTTGCTCATTTTAAATACCAAACTGCTCGGGAGGATATTCAATAATCTGGGTAAAAATAGGCACCCCCGCTTGCGTCTTCGCGTCGTGATCGTGATTTCAACAGACAGACAGACAGACAGACAGACAGACAGACAGACGGACAGACAGACGGACATCGCTAAATCGACATAAAATTGCATAAGGATCACGAATATATATACTTTATGGGGTCTTAAACCTATATTTCGACATATTACAAACAGAATGACAAACTGATATATACCCTCACCATATATGGTGGAGGGTATAAAAACATCAACTGAGCGTATACTTAATATTAATATGTACATTATAACTGTAGCACTTATACGCCTTGTGTTGCTAAATATTTTTATACTACCTAACAATCCATTAAATAACATTAAAATGATCCTATAAATAACTTTATTGCAAATTGATTACAGTAATAGCACTAACACGATGCATATTAAGTGGATCTTTAATTCTCTACCAGCGATTTAAGGTTTAGATATTAGTGTATACTGGCAAAAAAAAATAAAAAGGTTTGTTTTTTTCGCAAAACTGATTTTAAAAGTTCCGTAACGATGATGTTACAAGATATTAGATATAATTATTTGCAAATAAATTTGATATATTGTTTTTATTATTCAATATAAATAAATTTTCGGATATCAAAGATAACACTAGATACAATGTATATAAAAAAATATATATTTTTTTTTTTGGATTTTTTAACTTATTTTTTATTTTTTATTAACATATTTAAAAAAAAAAAACTAAAATTTTGATCTATTAAGCAAGATAATTTTATTTTTAAATTATATAAGATATAATTATCGTGTAGGCTACTACATGGCCAGCCGAGGCAGCCATTTGAATGAAATTATTTTCCATTATTAACCGGAAGGATTGTATTTTCAAATAAAAAAAGAAATTTGAGAAAATATTCAGTAGTTTTTTTTAGCATTTAAAAAAAAAAAGTTATTTGGCGGACCCTATAGAAAGAAAATCAAGCAACATATATTTTTTAAGAGGCCCGATTTCATGTTTAAAGGGTTCGAAATCGGGGTTACAATTGGGATTTTCTTCGGATTCGAAGAAAATTTTTAAAGAAATTAATTCAAATTGTTTATCATACAAAAAGTATTTGGAATGCCTATCTAGTGGTAAAAAATATATGCGAGTTTACATTTTAGCCGACTTTCCACGAAGCGCTGCTTTTGACTATTATTATAGGTAACAGCTCTGGATCCAACCCATAGGCAATTACTAGTATTAAAATTTTTCTTTTTTGGAGTACTTTAACTCTACGTACAACTTAATTTGAATTTTGTAAATTTCTGGCATGTTTACATATTTTCTCCCTTCCTCGTTTCCACACCAAGACATTATATTCATTAATTACCCCTTCTCGATTACATATCCAAATTTCAGCGAAATAGTTGGGTGACATACCTAGAAATCCTACATTTAAAATTGACTTACCCACTGTAAGTAAACTCGAATTCGAGTTCCAAATTTCCCATCAACCTCCTCCACCAAAATTCAGTATCAAATTTGAAAAAAGTTCCCGACGGTATTGGTTAAAAAAAGAAAATCCTTGGGAGAAGGAATTAATTTTCTTTAAATAATGTATATCCCGACATTTAAAACTACCGGTAACGAAGTATCGGATTTTAAAACAAGCATATTATATTGTAAAAAGCGAAGTTTAACTGAATATTAGTAATAACTTGTTAATATTTTTAGATTTTATAAATTCTCTACTAAAAAAAATTTATTTAAAATAAATTAACATTAAACACATTACTTCGATTGCAGCTTTTTAAATGCGGGTAAATTGGTGTAGAATTCCTCTTATGGGTACGGGTACCCTTCGAGAGAAGGGCCTAACCCAAGACACGTCACGTGATCAGTCCATTGTGATAAAGACCGTTCACGGTACCGATCACATTAACATGGGCTTGTCCTAGGAGGGGATCAATTGCCCTCTGTGACATTACACATTACTGGTCTAAAAAACAAGTCTTGACTTTTAAACCGGACTTTTCACCTATCTCGTGGTATGAATTTTCGGATGATTAATCACAAATTTTGACTATTCCTTTTTTAGGTAAGCGCTGTTTAAAATTCTACATTTTACAAAAT
The DNA here is from genome assembly GCA_949748255.1 of Eustalomyia histrio. Classification (NCBI taxonomy): domain Eukaryota; kingdom Metazoa; phylum Arthropoda; class Insecta; order Diptera; family Anthomyiidae; genus Eustalomyia; species Eustalomyia histrio. Next base: position 89,685,907 of record OX456527.1, on the reverse strand, counting down.
AGCTTCCACCCTAATGTGTACACATTTAAATCTCTATATTATCTAAGGACTTAAAATTTTGATACTAGTATTTGGTTGACCGCATTATGTGCTCAAATGATTTTCGGTAATAATTATATTATGTAGTTTCTCAGAAAGTTATACCATTTGCACAAAAGTAAATTTGGTATTTAAAGGACATTTCTTTTGTTTACTTAAATATATAATCATTAAAATGACAATTTAGAATAGTTTACATAGTATGAGAAACCTTTTGCCTATTTGCAGTTAATTACATTAACAAACAAAATGTATCTTTAAGTTTAAAATTACTTGAATTTAATATATTTTATTTTTAATTTAGTGGTAATAAAATTGTTAACCGCAATGCCTTTAAATGGGATTGATAGAAAAGGAATAGTTTAACTAAAATTTTCTGGAATTTTATGCTTCACTGCATGACTAATGATTACGAAACCATATAAATGAGTAAACATATGCAAACTTGAAATAACCATTCTCCAATATAAAACTGTGTGCAAAATAAAGCAGTCGGAAATTCTTTTAAATACACTCTAAAAAATTAATGTAAAACAACTACATCAATACCAGGAAATTATAAATTGTAATTGTTGTGTAAAAAAAGCAAAATGTTTGTAACATAATTAAGCTCGTTATGATTGAAAATTTTATTACTTAGTTTAACTTTTAAAAAAATTTTAATTTTGTGTTGACAAATTTAATTCCCATTTTATAGTAAATTACACATTTAATAGAGTAAGTTTGGGAATGTGGAGTACCTACCAGGTTGGTATACACACATGTTGGCAGATGAAGTCGTGTGAATATCTCAACAATTACTTCTCAGTAAGATTAAAAAACAAAACTAAACCAAAACTATAAAGGTGTTAAAAGTTATTGTTAAAACTAAATTTTAATATTAAGTCGTGAAATTATTTAGAAGTAGATAAATTAAGGCGGAATGAACATTACATGTTACCCGCCAAGGTATTCCATATTATACTTCTATTTGAAAAATAAACATTTTGTGTGATATGAGAAAATAGAGATAACAGATTCGTTGTGGCAACCGAATTTCTTGCTAAACAAATTTTGGTAGTTATGAACTATGTCGTTATTCGATTGAAGCTGTATAAATTTTCAGTTACACCTACAATATTTTCGAATATAAGAATATAAGAAAGTTATCCCAACCAAATTTATTTGGTATTCAGTAGATCCGACTGAATTTATTTCACAACACCGTTAAAATTGGACGAAATACTTTTTAAAATTTAAAATGTTTAATAAAATTTGTATGTATTGTTGATCTGTTATGTTGTAAATTATTAGTATTAATAGGATTTTAGATCATATAATCATATTCTTTTTTATAAATTGTTTTATTGAAAAGAAACATGAAAATTTTATTACTAAATTATAGAGAATAAAAATTGAAAAATTTCACAGAGCCAGCAGGATAGAATACTTAGTATTTTCGGTTGTCGCTACACAAACTCCTCAGTATTCACGCTCTCCCCTTTGCTCATTGCTTAGTGATGATTGTCTATTTTAAAAAGAGTGTTTGGAAACAAAAATTAACAAACTCAAAAACTACCAACTATTGTTGGGAATAGATTTTTAAGGAGTATATAATTTATCATAATTTATTTTTTTTTTTAAATCAAATTAAACTACATTAAATTTATATGTAAGCATTAATGTTATTTGCATATAAATACATGGATTGATATACCTACATATGTAATATATAATAGGGATATGACTTTTATATGAAAACCCTTAGATATAAATAAAATTTAGCTATGGGTAAGACACATATCGGTACAAATTGAGTTTAAAAGTTGGTAGAAACTTTTTTGTTAGAAAACTTTTTCATATTTTTATTACTTAATTAGATAGATGATCAAAATACATTTAGGCCCATTATTATAACTTACCGATAGCTAAAGTTAGGGTGTTAACGGACATATCATAAGTTTTTCGTTATTTTAAGTATAATTTAACCTTAAAGTGACCGATAAGCTAAAGACAAGTATATCTTACCTAGAGTATTCAAAAAACCGACCTTTTGAAAAAACCGGTTTCGGTTTTCTTCGAAAAATAGAATTTTAAAAAAACCGGTTTCGGTTTCGGTTTTTGCAGAAAAAACCGGTCAACCGGTTTTTTCGTTTTTTTTTTAATTTTAATAAAAAGCTTAAATAATTTGTTGATTGTTTTTATTACAAAAAAACAAATTTAATATATAAAGTAATAATAATAAAAAAATACATTGTTTGAAAAAAAAAATATATACCCAACAAACAATACGTACAGTTTACGTATCAGTTTCGGTCCGTCATAAACGGAATCCAACTCCGTTTACATACCGTTTTCTTTATCCGTAAACGGACCAGAAAACGGATATAAGGAACATTGAAACTGATTCGAATCTGTTTAAAAACCGTCAATGACGGACCGGATATATCGGTTGAAAAACGGAGTTGTCCGTTAAAAGTCCGTCAATATTATAAAACTATATTCATATCAAATGAATAGAGATCATTAACTTTGTAAATTGGTAAAATTATGGACCGGATATATCGGATGAAAAACGGAGTTGTCCGTTAATAGTCCGTCAATATTATAAAACCATATTCATATCAAATGAATAGAGATCATTAAGTTTGTAAATTGGTAAAATTAGGTATCTTAGTAATTTGAACGCTTAAAACGTTTGGCATTAAATAAGTTTTTTTAATTTTACATTTTAAATATGTAAAAAGAAAATCTATTTTTCAGTTCTAAAATAATATTTTAGAAATAATATGCCATTTAAATGTTTCGTTTTAAGACGATTTTTTTGTTTGCTTTTGATAAAGCTAGAAGTGGAAAATACTCTTTCACTAATAGTAGATGTTGGACAAATAGTCAAAAGACCATTATATAAATTTTCTAACTTTTCAGTTCTTTTGTCGCATTTATCAAGATATATGAAATCATCATATAATGATGAATGATTTTGTACAGTCTCTTTTTTAAGATTTTGAATACTGTTTATTGTGTTATTTAGATCCGAAATTAAACTATTTGAATTTGGAACATCCAAAGTTAAGTCTTCATCGGAATCTATCAGACTTACATCTAAATCTTCATAACCAAACAAACGATTATAAAAGTGTTCGGAAAAATAAAAGAGACCAAGTAACCCAGTTGGTGATGTAATTAAAAAAACCGGTTAACCGAACAAAAAAGACCGGTTTTCGGTTTTCTTCGAATTTACAAAATATTCGAAACCGATCGGTTTTTAAAAATAAAGAAACCGGTTGACCGGTTTTCGGTTTCGGTTTTTGAATACTCTAATCTTACCTTTAATTTTTAAGGTAAGGTTTATTCAGTTGAAGTTGCCATATTTTCTGCTCTGTAGTGTAGTTGCCGTGTAGGTTTTTGTCCTTTTCTTAGCTGTTTGATTTATTTCTGTGTTCGGCGTCGACAATGTAAATTTTTTACAACAAACATTTTTATTTTTTACACACTTCGAAGAAAGTGTATTTTTTGTTTGTTGTAAGAAAATAAATAAATAAAAGTACGTCGTTACCACTACGTATTTTTAAGAAGTATTTTAATTTGTCAAAAGTAATCGGTTTTTGCTCTGGTAATGCCATATTTTCAACAAATTCAATTTTATTTTATACGGAAGTTGTAATAACCAAAAGTAACAGGTACTAGACTGAAATCGATATGATTTTTAGTTAGCCCTAACCTTCAAAAGACACGTGTATAAATTTGACAGCTTTCGGATCATAAGTTTGTGTATTATAGCATTTTGAGTGAAGCAACTTTTGTTATTACGAAAAAAATGGATAAAAAGAAATTTCGCGTGTTGATAAAATTTTGCTTTTTGAAGGGAAAAAATACCGTTGAAGCAAAAACTTGGCTTGATGACGAGTTTCCGGACACTGCCCCAGGAAAATCAATCATCAAGGATTAAGTTTAGACCTGGTGAAATGAGCACCGAAGACGGTGAACGCAGTGGACGCCCAAAAGAGGTTGTTACGGACGAAAACATCAAAAAAATCCACAAAATGATTTCGAATGAGCGTAAATTGAAATTGAATTAAACAGCAGACACTCTAAAGATATCAACCGAACGTGATAGGCTTGGAATTGCTTCCGCATCTATCGTATTCTCCAGATCTGGCCCGAAGCGACTATTTCCTGTTCTTAGATCTCAAAAGAATGCTCGCTGGGAACTTTTTTTTTTTTTTTTTTTTTTTTTTTTCATTTCATCTTTATTTGCAATCTATTTTACAAAATTAAAATAATAAGCAAATGGTATAATAATTATTATTAACTTAGATACTGAGTTCCAATGAGCTCAATAAAAAAAAAAAAATTACAAATTGTATTATTTACATATTTATATACATACATATTTACATTTTACTATTTCCTAAAGGGTAGGTCAAGTACATGAAACCTTTTTAACCTATGTATTTCGTCACTATCATCTAACAGATTAATAGCCAATGTATTTGGGTGGTTGCTAAGTCTATTAAGGTATCTTTCACTAAAACTGCTAATTTCATCTTTAACTTTTGGAATTCTAAGATCATTGTGTATGTTATTGTTATTCATAAACCAGGGTGCATTTGTTAATAATCGTAAGGTTTTTGATTGAAATCTCTGCAAAATTTCAATGTTTGAATGACTGGTAGTCCCCCATAGTTGGACACCATAAGTCCAAACTGGCTTAATAATTGCTTTATATAAGATGACTTTGTTTTCTAAACTTAATTCTGAACTTGGTCCTAACAGCCAATACATTTTTCTGGTTTTAATATTTAAGTGCTCACGTTTCTTTTTTACATGTTCCTTCCATGTTAGCCTTCTATCAAGATGAAGCCCCAAATACTTTACGTTGTTACTTATCGGTATGCTAGCACCATTTAAATATACAGGTGGACAATCATTTTTCCTTAACGTAAACGTTATATGGATTGACTTTTCTGTATTTACTTTTACGTTCCATTTTTGTAACCAATCTTGTATCAGATTTAACTCATTTTGCACCAATTCAGAAGCTACAATTGGTGATTCATTAGAAGCTAATATAGCAGTGTCATCTGCATAAGTAGCAATAGTTATCTCATCCAAAGTAGGCATGTCTGATGTGAATATTGTATATAGTACTGGACCAAGTACGCTGCCCTGTGGTATACCAGATTTAATTTGTCCAAAATTTGAATTTTCACCATTGATACTTACGTAGAAATATCTTTCATCAATATAAGATTTCAGCAACAGATAAAATGGTGCAGGAATGAGCTTTTTTAATTTGTACAATAGTCCAATATGCCATACTCTATCGAAGGCTTGTTGAACATCTAAAAATACAGCGGAACAGTACAATTTTTTTTCTAAAGTGTTGGTAATGACATCGACAATTCTATGACATTGTTCTGGCGTACCATGTCTGTGCCTGAATCCAAACTGATATTCTGGAATTATGTTCTGTTTTTCTATTATGGGAAGCAGTCTTCTAAGAAGTAGTCTTTCAAAAATCTTAGAAAATGTAGATAATAAGCTTATTGGTCTGTAAGATGTAACTGCATTTTCCGGTTTATTAGGTTTAAGTATCATAACAATTTCTGCATATTTCCATTGTGATGGAAAGTGATTTAATCTCAAAATGGAGTTGTATATGGTCGTAAGAAAAAGTACACCTTTTCTAGGCAAAGATTTAATTACTCTGGAGTCGATATTGTCAAAACCTGGAGATTTTGTGTTGTTAAGTTTGTTTATAGCATTTTGCACTTCTGATGGAGTTACATGCCTAATCGGACGATCCATTTGGCAAGGTACATCTAGAAAATTTTCAATTTCACATCTATCTATAGAGCTATTTATCACAAAGGGCTGGAAAGTTTGTTCTAAGTGTTCTTTAAATGCGTTAGCTTTGCTAATATCAGATCTACACCAGTCTCCATTAGCATCTTTTATCGGTATGTTCCTCTTTGTTGGACGTTTGAGATATCTTGTAGCTTTCCATAGACTATGCTCGTCATTTCTTGTTACATCAAGATTCTTTAAAAAGGTTTTCACCAAATCATTTTTATATTCTTTCAACCTTTTTTTTAAATATTGAGATGCTCTGTTAAAGTTGGCTTTATCTAATAAATTTCTTGTACTTTGATATAATCTCCGTAATCTTCTTTTTTCAACAATAAGTTTTCTAATTTCAGCGGATATTCTAACATTATTGCCATTACTTTCGACATTTTGAGGTGTTGAGATAAATGCTGCCTCATGAATTAATCTGGTAAATGATTCGACAGCATCTTCCAACTCACAGCCTGTTTTAATAGGTATATTTAAATTTAAGTTTTGCTCTAACCAATGCCCAAAATATTCCATATCTGTTTTAGCGGTAATTATTTTTGACTTTTTTGCTACAGTATGAAGAGCTATGCTTAAGGTGACGATTATTGGACTGTGATCAGAACTTAAGTCAGCACTATCTATAATATCCAAAAAAGATCTGGGTATGCCATTATAAATAACGAAATCTAAAAGGTCTGGTATTTTGGCAGAACCACTAGGCCAGTATGTAGGACTTCCTGTTGATAATGATGAATAGTGGTTTTTTATAATACACTTATAAAGCTCCTTTCCTTTAGGGTTTGAAAGACGAGATCCCCACCAAGGATGTTTGGCATTAAAATCACCACCAACAATAAATTTTTGACCAATATTCTTAAAAAAGTCTTCGTATTGTAAGCATTTAACATTATATTTTGGTGGAAAATAAATTGAAAATATATTTACAGTACTATTATCGTACGTAACTTTAACACCAGCTGCTTGTAAAAATGGTTTTGTAATTGGATCTAAAATTTCATATTTTATATTAGATTTTATTAAAATAGCGGCACCTGCGTGGGCTTTTTCATCCGGATGATTAGCAGTAATGGTATCATAATTATTTATTTTAAAAAAGGTTTTTTTTGTAAAGTGTGTTTCGGAAATTAAAAATATATCAATATAATTATTTCTAAGAAAAATCTCAGTTTCATTTTTATGACTAGAAAGCCCATTGGCATTCCATATTGCTATTCTCAAATTTAATTGCATAGTTTAGTCATTAACATTGACATCATATTCATTAGGTTTTCCATCATTCTTTCAAGTCTATCCATACGGGAGCTTTCGTTGGAATCTGAAGATTTTACAGCTTCTGAAAATGATACTTTATATCTGTTTTGATTTGTTTGACTGTTTGAATTACCATTTAATTGAGGATATTCATTAGAATTCATATTAAAATTGGCATTTCTTTGGCCATTTGAATAGTTTCTTTGCCTATTTGATCTGTTTGCAACAAGGTTTTGATAAACTTTACAACCTTTGTAACTTGCTGTATGATTCGATAAACAATGCACACAACGCGGTGGAGTTTCTAATGTTTTTTTTGCATTCCGCAGATGAATGATCCATGCCGCACTTTACACATCTAAATGGGTTTTTACAATATGATTTTGTGTGTCCAAATTTTTGACAACGATGACATTGTACTAAATCATTAGTTCTTATTGGTGGCTCAATTTTAACAATAGCATGATTTATGTGCTTAATATCATATATTGTTTTATTGTTAGGATTCGGATCTAAATCAACGAAAAACATTGAAAGAGGCTCTTTTGAAACACGGCTCTTAGCATTTGTAACAGATCTAACTGAATAACCTTTTACTATAAGTTGGGCCTTAATATCTTCAGTAGGTGTAGTATGGTGAAGACCTTTAATAACAATTCTATAGGATCTTTCTTGTTTTAATTGATAAGTATGAAAATTTACATTTGAACTTTCTAAATATTTAATAACTTTTCTATAAGCATCAACAGATTTAATCATTAAACGAACCTGACCTTCTCTTAAAGACTTATAGCTAAAATCAGAGTTAAGAATTACATTACTTAATTGTTTTACCATAAGATTTATATTATGTACATTTGGAATGTAAATTGCTGGAGGTTTTGGTGTTATTTCGGGATTTTCGTCTACCTCTCCGTCTTCAGTATCAAGGGCTGCATATCTGTTGTTGGATGAAGTACTTGGTTGATCAAATAAGCTCACTCTTTTTTGTTGTTTCTGTGGTGATTCTACTCGTTTACGTTTTGTTGATGGTACACTCTGCCAAATTAGTTCAGCTTCATTACTGCTGTCTTGACTTTTGTTTTGCTCTTCAATAGCTTCATCACTACTTTCATCACTTAGGTTTACCATTTTTTCGTTGCTCTATTGTTGTTGTTAAACATGTGCAGTTATACGTGAGCATTACTTGCACAGAAATTGTTTTTGTGGGATAAACAATTCTGTTGAAGAATTTACTAATCCCTTTTTTTTAAATATTAATAGTTGTTTTTGTTTTTTTTTTTTTTTTTTTTTTATTTAGAAAAGAAAAATTGTCACACTATACGTCTGTTTGCGATCGCGGTCAAACAAAGACTTCGCTGGGAACTGAGTTCTATTTTGAAGCAAACGACAAATCGAACTAAAAAAATGATATCGAAAAGATGGAGGGTCGCTATAATCAGTGTATCACCCTTGAAGGGAACTACTATGTTGAATAAAAAAACGAATTTTGCCAAAAAAAAAAATATGTTTTAGTATGGTAGGCCGGGGACTTTTCAATTCATCTGTTAGTTAAAGGTCACTTTATTCCTCACTTTAGCCAAAGTTACCTTTAACTAACACGCATCTTAAAGGCAAGTTATAATAATGGGCCTTAATGTGGTACTTAATTTGTTTTGAAAAAAAAATTAAAAAAGGGATAATTTTTGACCTCACTTTTTCACGGCAGACCTATCTTGTTAGAGCTAAGTTTAAATAAATTTGCTTAATAAATATTTCATGATCTCTTCCATTTCGACATTTAATACTCTAAAGTTATTTTTTCAAAATATGTTATGACCCTAAGTTACCGCAAAAAATAATTTAAAAATGTGTTTTTTTTTTAATGCACACATAAAAAATGAAAGTGTATTTCATGTCAATACAAGATTTTTTAATCCCTTCACCACTACGTGGGGAGGTTATTATAAGTTTTTCCTGGTATTTGGAACTGCAAAAAATATCTGACCTAAGCGCATCTTATAGTACCAATCGATTTGGAATGGCTTTTTGAGCAATGTTCGTCGGTTCAGGTCGCAATTATAAAGATATTTCGATCATATTTGGCGCATGACTAGAACGGTATTCAAAACTGAAACCCAAAACTAGTAAATCGGATAATTGGCTTTTTATTTGAATACAAATATATTTTTGTAATTTTTGCACAAATTTTCAATTATTTTAACTAGCTTTGCCAAACGGGATGAAATATTCGATAAAAAATAGGCATTACAGTTAAAAGTAATAGTAATTAATTAATAGTTGTTAGTTAATACTTTTAAAGTTGCTAAGAATAACACTCTTTCAACTTTCAAGCGAAGTTATTTTATTAAAAAACTTTTTAAATCTTGAATTTGAAAATAATAATTAAAATGCTCTATAAAATTGCTTAATACATTAACAAGGCATCATCTCGAAAACAAAGTACTTGTGTCGGGCTGATAAAATTTGATACAATTTAATATAAAATTTTCGGATTTTCTATCAGATTATCAATCCAAGTTTCGAGTGTTATACTCTCAATAGAAGGCGTCATACAATGAAAAGAAAAAAAAACTCACAATTATTTTCGAAATATGCCTTTTCTTAGTGAGTTTTTGCAAAAAAAAATAATTTTTTAGGTAATTTTTTATAAAAAATTATGAATTTTATTAAAATAATCATTTTATAACAAAAAAAAAAAAAACGCAGATTATCGGCTAATAGCTAACCGACAAAAAAAAATTTTTTTATGTGAGACATACTGAAACGGGTTGCAGAGTTCCTAAAATATTTGTACTACAAAGGTGATAAAAAATTAATGGAAAGTGATTCTTAAAAATATAACAAATAGTTGAAGATTTTTGTTTTAATATCATTATTTGATATTTTCCATGTAAAATAAAAAAAAAAGAAAAAAGGTTTTTTGAAAAGACTGGTTTTTGGAATACTCTTCTCATGACCTTCTTTTGGCCCAAGAACGAACTCTATTACAACACTGTGCAACACATTTTGGGTCATCGAAAATTGTCTCTATGGTTTGAACACATGAAGAAAGACAAAATTGCCAAGGGGTTTGTCAAAGTTGGTTCGAAAAAAAGTTATGGCTTCTTGAATTTGGTCATTTTTGACCATTTTTTTACCATGAGTTAATATTAAAAATTATTTTTTTGCTTCCATTGCTGCAGAATATATTTATTTTTTTTTTTAACAAAATAACACAATTAAAACTTTTTTTTATTATACACTCAAAAAAATATTTTGTAAAAAAATTAAAATTTTTATTTTTTTCGTTGTTATACAAAATCACGTTTTTGATAAAAAAAAAGAAATCTTATGAAAAAAAAGTTTGAAGTTTAAAGTTAAATTAAAAAAAAAATACTTAAAGTTTTAGAGATGATTTTAAATTAGATTAATTTTATAATAATATTTAAGTTTAAGCGCTTCTTAAGTTTTTAAGATTTGGATTCAATTGAGCTGAACTTTTGTTGTTGACATATTGTTAAAAAAAAATAATAAAATTGAAGTACATATTTTTTCTAGACTTTTTTAAAAGTCGAAGGACAAATAAAATAGCACTCGATTACTTAGATACAATAACAAATATTTCTAAAGTTCAAAAATATATAGTTTTTTCCATCGCATTTAAGAAAAATACATATAAAATATACTTAACTTAATTAACTATAAAACCGAAACAAAGAAACACATTAAAAGAATATTGTAACTTTAAGGCAGTTAATTCAGTCTCCCTTTTAAAAGGCAAGAAAAAACAAAAACAAAAGTTAAGCTTTAACATTGCCTAATTGAAAGACAGTAACGACTAATTGAAAGACAGTAATGACAATGCTTTCACAATTGCAGGTAGTAAATAAATAATGTTATTGCTTTTTTATACTAAAACCAAAAAGTATTTGTGACAAAATATTGATAATAAATTTTATTTAAAAAACCAGCAACGGTACTCTGGATTAAGTAAGAAAATTTGCCTATTAACCCTGAAATTTTACTAAAATTAATGAACATGCATTAATTTTTTTAAAAGAAACAAAAAGTTGACATTAATTTAAAAAAAAAAAATAAAATATTCAGATGGTCTATGAATGATTCCTTTGCTTTAGAACTTTAAAAATTGCTCTAAAGTATACCTACATACTTTTTCAGCAATTTCATTTCGATTTTTTATTGTTATATGCACTGTTAATTTGTTTGCTCATACATATAATAAAAATCAGGCCCCTTCCCGGGATTGGGTCCGCTTCCAGGAATATGACCCTAATCGTATTGTGGAGTAGGGCGCCCTATGGTTGGGCTTGACCAACTATAAGTTTTTACTTGTTTTTAATACATTTTTATTAAACGGAAATGTTCAATATACTGTCATACAATTTTAACAACAATGATTTATTGTAAAATTGTATGACATACTCATACAAAAGTGTATTTGGGAAGTTCAAAATTATATGGTTTTTGTAGCGACTTATGACTTCATTAATCTGAGCAAACCGATATATCTTGAAATGTTTGAAGTCTTTGAAGAGTGTAACACATTCTTCATTAGAGAGTTTCTTTGAATCCGAATTTATTTCTTACGAAAACTCCGCAAATATACAATTCATTTGATATTAGATCCAATCATTTTAAATTTAAAATGCTAGATTTGTTTTCAGTTCTAGTAACAAAAATTAAGCGAAATTTATTAATTATTAAGAATTTTCATGTGTATTCGATTTTTGTGAAAAAGAAAATCACAAATTAAGAGAAATAGAGCTAAATGGACGAACAATTTTAATATCTTTACCTAAACTTCAACATCTTGAAAGTACTATTACTTTTCAAAACTTTAACTTGTTATTAAAAGTTAATAAGTGTATAGAGCAAAACCGCTAAATATACTTTGTTAATAAAAGTCGGCCAGAGACAATTCCAGGCCGAATGAAACTGCTTTATAAATATTTATGAAATGTTCCAAACTGTTAGTTTTAAGAAACTGCACTTTGAACTTCCCTAAACTGGATGAAAAAAATTGTACTTTTGTATGTGTATTAAAATATTAAATAAACATGTTTCATTTATGATAAGTGTATTATTATTTTTTAATATAAAAATCAAATGTATTGAATAATAACATTAATATAAAAAAAAAGAATAATAAAATTTATGTTAACATTTTTCCACGCACACACACATACACAAACAAAAATAACATCATCTGAATAAAGAAAAGGCTAAAAAAAGGTCAAATTAAAAATAATAAAAATATGATTAATAAAAAGTTAATCATTTAATTGAGGTTCATTTATTTACAGAAACAAAATTCCCAAAGTTATATGTGAAGTAGGGTGGATCGAATTCGAACTTTCATAGAATTTCGCTTAGGTCAAGGGTAGACAAGTTGTGGATAGAAAAAAGATTTTTTTTTAAATTTTATTAACGAAAATTAATTCTTAACAAAAAAATCCGTAAATTTCTTTAAGAATTAAAAATAAATTTTTTTTCGAGAAATTCAGATTTTAGGATGAAAAGTTCAAATCGAAGATTAATTCGGTTTTGACTAAAACTTTGCCAAAATATTTTTAACATATATCCAGAACTTGTCTACCTTTGCCCAAAGTGAAAATCCTACAAAGTCCGAATTTGATCCACTCTGATGTAATTTTATTATTAATTATATTTTTTAATAATACAGTAAAGCCCGTATAAGATGAGCTCCAATATACCAGCAAAATTAATTCATTATAAGCTAGATTTCGCATTAACCGGGGTTGTTTAACACATTTTAATTATTCACAAAATATTTAAAATGCTCAATGCAACAAGTTTCTATGGCACGAATGACCAAAAGCGGTTTCTGAAAGCTCATAACTTTGAGTCCTAATTATTCATATATGATTTTCATTTATCAGCCTCATATCACATCTCTAGATATAAAGAAAGAACTGACTGACTCTCTGTCGTAGATATCCGCTAAAAAAAGATTTTTGGAAATTCCTACGGGGAGGAGGAAAAAAGAGTGAAAACTGCTCTTTTGTTCCCTACGTCGAAGGGTAAAAAGGGGAAAAGTATCCCCTTGACGACCTGCCCACACCCATTTGGCTAGAAACCTGAAATTTGAAATACGTATTCGCTAGATTTACCGGTACTCTAACTAATAAGACAGAATTTTTGGTTATTCAAACGGGAAGCGGCAAAAAGAGCGAATCATCTTTATATTTTTTAAGAATGTTCGACTTATTCAAGAAATAAAACTCCCTTCAAAGGCTCACAATTAGGAGTATTTTATGAGTACATACAGAAATCTGTAGTTGCAACCGATTTTTTTCCGATTTCTTACTTCATTTTAGTACTGTTTTAATTACAGAATTTTATTAACAATTTTCGAATTTTTATTGTAACAATTGATTGTTTTTCTATTTACAGATTATAATATTCTATAAATACTACTAATAGAAACGCGTTACAAAAAAATGTATTAAAAAAATAAATTTTTTTACGCCACGAACTGGGCTAGAATCGGCGACATTCCGTTTTTTAAGTCCTCTAGACTAAACTCTATTATATTTTTTCTAGTCAAATTTCAAACTTGAATATTCTTCGGTTTGAAATTTGAATAATTTTGTTTTAAAATATCATTGCAGCTAGATACAACATAAAATAAGTTGTGTCTTTTAATTTTGATCAATAAAAAAAAAAATATTTAAAAAATTAAAAAAATGCTTTTGTGTTTGACCTCAGAACCCTAAGACTAGCAGACTGTGTCTTTAGCCACTACACCACCGACACTTACATTAAGTTGTAGTCTAATTTTGAATATAAATATGTATTTATGTATATGAATAAAAAGCAAAAATATAATAAACTATTAGCGATACATTGGAGAACAAATTCAGATTCTTTAATTTAAAATTAAAAAAAAAAAACAAGTAAAAAAGGGCTAAATTCGGCTGTGCCGAATATTTGAATACTCTCCACCATAGGGGCTGATGATATACGTATATACTAAATTTTGCATGAACTGTAATATGAATATGTTTTGTCAATTTATGTAACGAACTTTTGTTATTTAGTTTTAGTAATGTTATTTATTTAGTTTTAGCAATGTTATTTACAGAGGTCTGCTCTGTTAGCGACTTTAACATTGTTGATTTTTACGTTAACTTAGTTATCAGAGAATGTTATTATTCTCATAGTATGTAAGACAATAAATGTAATCGAACAATAAGAACACTTAATAACATTTTTACTTACTTAACAGAAAAATAAAATAGATACAGAAAAATTGTACAAATTTGTATGGAAAATTTAGAAGTACCTTCACATTTTCACTCATAACTTTTGAGCCGCTTAACCGATCATTTTAAATACCAAACTGCTCGGGAGGATGTTTAATAATCTGGGTAAAAATAGGAACCCCCGCTTGCGTCTTCGCGTTGTGATCGCCATTTCAACAGACAGACAGACAGACAGACAGACAGACGGACATCGCTAAATCGACTTAAAATTGCATAAGGATCACGAATATATATACTTTACGGGGTCTTAAACCTATATTTCGACATGTTACAAACGGAATGACAAACTGATATATACCCTCACCATATATGGTGGAGGGTATAAAAATAGAAAAAATTCCAATTTTTTGGAAGTTCAGATTTAAAATGGGTTTGTCGTGAGTTCATTTAAGCAGCTGTTGGTTATATGACAATTGTTGCCAAAAATGTCGGGACATTCAAATTAGCTCGAATTAACTGAGAATTTGTCTTATCTGTGTACGTCTTAAATGAGTTTTACTGTATTGTAGTACATATGATATCGAAGCTGCTCCAGACAGGCGTGTCAAGTATTTTTCAACAGATTTTCAGAAGACGAAAAAAATAAGCAGTCTATCTTGGAAGTTGTAAATAAAATATAGATATCTATACCTAGATATCTAGATATAAGCCAGAAAATTTCACGATTACACAATGGAAAAACTAGACATAACGTATTTGGTTCGAACATTAAAAATAAAATATATTTGAAAATTTTTATAAAATGATGTGAGAGAAAAGTTTAGAAAAACAGATTCAAAATTCGCCGCCTAAAATTGATCAAAAAGTGAGTTTTTAAGTTCAAATTAGTGCTTAAATTTTTGAGAGAATGATTAAAAGAAAAATTTATATTTCTTCAAAAATTTAAAACAAAATTAAATTTTGTCAAAAAAAGTTCTCTGTAGTTCAACTCATAGCTTATTTTTACAACATTTTATTAAAGATTACACAGATTTTATTTTGCTAATTTCGAAAGTAATTAAAATATCTAAAACGGTTTGGTAGTTTTATGCCTCACTTCTACTAGTCAGACATTTCGAATGATGCAATAAAAATATTTTGTACATAACTTGTTTCGCTGGAACACCGTCGTAGTGCGTATTTATGTATATGGAAAATCTGACATATATTTACTAAATAAAAATGATAATAAATTACAAATTGATTAATCATATGCGTGTATGTATATAACAGCATTAATTTGTCCATCCTAGTTGAATATTTTTTATAGCAATTAAACAAAGTTTTTTATTATTAATTTTTAATGTGGTGTATAAAAAAAATTTCTTGAAATTAATTTAATTTTAAATTTTAATATTTTTTTTATAAATGTTTTTATATATATTTTTAACCACATAAGTTGTTATTCTAAGTGGTTGGTATTTATCACCGGAAATCATTTGTTCTAAAAAACCAAACAATACTACTTCCGTTTCCTTATTTTATTTTTGTATAAATACGCATTTAGTCAAACATTTGTAGTCAATTTGAAGTATATTCAGTTGTAATTATAAAAAATATGACACTAACAGATAATTTGGATTTTGAAAAATTTTACATACTACGGTATCCCGCTTAAATACGTTTCGCATAAGTGAGTTATTCACTTAAATGATATCCTCTGGCTAAGCTAAATAATTATAGTAAAAACAAATCATAAATCTTGTATTATAAATAATATACATAAACAAATCTATACAAGAAACTTAGTATTACATGGTGCTTCCACAGGACGTTTATCATAAGACGAATGGGTGACTGCATGTATTTTCATATTAAATACATACAAAATTTCTCAAAGAACTTATTTTATGCAGTTAAAGGGCTTATATGAATGATGAAAACAGGGATTTGCAAAGTTCTGACGTTATATAAAGATTTAGAATGAATGAATCAAAATCTTCAGCAACTTGCAAACCGCAATCAAAATATTTCTACACAGAGCTAAATAATATTTTTGTATTTAAGATATTAAATGAAATATGAGTAGATAGCCCAATATCACATTTATAAAAAAGGATTTGCTGATTTTAGTTATTTTTCTACATATATAACTAAAATGAGCAAAAAGTGGATCTAGAATAATTTTTCCAAAATAAATATAATTTATTACAGTTTTATAACTAAAATCTTTTCTATCAAAAATTCATTTCCTTCAAAACTCTAGATGGCCCCTATTAAATATACACATTTTTCATGTCTGGTATTAGCTGTATATGTAATAGATATTCATTTAAATGTTTATTTATTTATTTATTTATTTATTTATTTATTTATTAATTTATTTATTTATTTATTTATTTATTTATTTATTTATTTATTTATTTATTTTATAATTTACATACCTTTTATTAGCGCAACTTGTGCTTACTCTTTACAAACAATGAAATGACTTATAATTTTTTATTACACAATCAAGAATACCAAAATCAATCGGCGTTTATTCGGTGAAACTAGCGTAGATCGTTTGAAATCAATATTACATTTTCTGCAGGGAAAACAGTAGCTCTTCCTTCCTTTTTTTTTTGGTATTTTATATAGAAAAAAAGTTTAACGTTTATTTTGCAGATACTTATGTAGTATGATATAATAGTATACATTTACTTCAACGTATTTGCATTATACTGCTTCCAAAAACCAATAAATTTTTTACTGGGAAAGGCCTTCGATAGAATAATATTTCAAGATTTTAGAATTTTTCTATTATTATTTTTATTTAAATATTATGATGTTTCATCACTTTTATAGCTTTGGGTGTGAAAAATTCCTTATATTAAGGAATTGATGGGTTCCCACCGATTGAAATTTATGTATGGTTTTCAATATGTCATTTTTAATGTCAATTTGTCCAAATTGTTGGCAATTATATGAAAACTGGTTGTCATATGGTGTCATCTGAGTTTGCAGTCAGATATGCACCCGAACTGCCGTCTAAAATAACAGACAAGTGAAAACGTAAAATTTCAACAGATATGGCAGTATTTTTTATCTAATATAAAATTGACAACAAGCTGTCAATTTTTTTTTGTTTGGAGATCGCAAAGCTGTTTTTTTTTCTTTTTTTTTTGCTGGAAAAATAAATTTAAATTTGTAATTTTTTAAATAAAGAAAGAAATTGTAATTTTTTGAATAAAATAAAAGTGGACGAGTGAGCAAACGGAGAGGCTTATTCACGAGGGAAGGTACTTGGAATTTCCTGTCCAGAGAAAATCGGGACAGAAATCTACGAGATGCTGTCTGGCAAGAAGTGGCAGATATAATAAAAATGCCACGATCCGAAATGGCAACGAAATGACACTAATTTTTCCAAGCCTTTAGTGTTGTAGTAACACAAAGCGCCGCACTAGCTATAGCCACTAGTTTCTTTTTTATAAATTTTAAATTTTTTACACTTTTTAGCCTTTTATTTAACACAAATTAATATTTTCTAATCAGTTGCTCGCTCGCCAAAGTTAACGCATCACATTTGACGTTTGTAATGAAAACGGCGTGTCAGTCAACTCACACCAAAATTTGACGTAAGTCTTTGAAAAGCTCTGCTTGATCGATTTATTGTCAGTTTTTAAGATGTAATGAAAACGCATTTGGCACAAAATGACGAGAATTCAGTTGAGTCAGTTTTTGTTTACAGTTCATATGTCATAATGAAAACCAGGCATTAGATATGAGATAGAAGAGACAGAAGCAAAAAGCATGACTGTTTTCGTGTAATAAAAATAACAAAAACAGGGTTTCAATTACTTACCAGCCTATTTACTCGTTTAATTACTTTTGTTCGCGATGTCCCCAAAAGCCAAAAAATAATGAGTACCCATTACTTTTTGGACATCGCGAACAAAACTAATTAAGCGAGTAAATACACTCACCAAAAAAAGTCTGTAATGGCAACTAAAAATTTTGCTGTTATTACGGGAAATTTTGCTAATTTGAGCCCAGCGTTTTTTTTTTTTGCTAATCTTAGCAACACATGTCTGCTGACGTGTACTACAATGAAATTAATAGAAAAATTAGTAGCAGCTACTAAATTTTGGTATACTTTTTGTAAAGTGGGATTCAAAATCTGTTTGCTAAAATCAGCAAAAAAAAATTTCTAAATATTAGTACAAAATTTTTAATTTATTTTTTTTTATCGAGCATCAAATTTTTTTTATTTTATTTATTTTTTTCAAAAAATATTTTATACAAAATTTAAAACAAAATCAAAGGTTTAAAAATTATTAAAACATTAACGAATTAATCATTTTGTTTTTATTTGTTAATTTCTGTTTTGAAAAATGTTTTAGTTATTTTTTTTTTTACTTTTAAGGTCAAATTTTAATTGTTTTTAGGGCTGATTTTTAGAACTAAAAAAAACTTTTTAGTGCTATTTTGAGTGGATGTCCTATTTTCAGACATGATTCGGTATATTTTTTTCCGATCGCTTTTTTAATCCATGTAACATTTTAAGGCAATTTAATTTTTTAAAATTAGTAAATTTTTTTGCTAATTTTAGCAAATCGGTTTTAAAAAATTTGTAAAATGATTTCTGAAATTAGCAACAAAAATTTTTAAATATTCTGTAAAAACTCTGTAATTTGTAAAATGTAAATAGCAAAAAGATTTGCTAAATAATAATTTTTTTAGTAAAATTCAGTAGTAGTGGAATTGAAAACCGTTTACAAATTTTTCTACTAACTTTTTTTTCTGAGTGTATACTGGTATGTAGTTGATACAATGTTTTTGCTGGGGTGCTACCGTCAAATTATAAATAACAAAACATTTTAGTTTCTTAGTTTACCTCTTATTTGGCAATAAAAGATTTTGTTGGTGTATTCTTTTAACGAAATAGTAAAATTGAATTTCACTTAAACTATTTCAATATAACAATTGAATTCTATTTATTGTCTATGCGGTCTTGAAATATAAAGTTCAAGTTTTATATATACCTATTTTACTTTAAATAAAGTCTCTTTCATTTTTTTATTGTAATTTTATTCTCAACTTTGTTTTTGTTTCAAATCTAAAAAGTAATTTAACACTTTTACTACTAGTTTAGTCTATTTAAATTCGTTGTATTAGTTGGATACAATTACTGTACAAATGACGTTTTGTGTTTCTTCTTTTATTGTTGTTTTAAATGTTAATTAAAACTTTTAATTCTCTTTAAAATATTTTGCCTTTTTTTTATTCATTCTGTCTTAACTTTTGTTGCGAAAATTGTATGCTTGACCACTCTTTCACTCAACATAGCTTAAGACATTAGATGTAGGATTACACTCAAAGGTCAATGTGAGTTGTCTGTATTCGGGAAAGACTTGCAGTCCTTGAAATTATGCTAGGCTATCACATTTCAGACTACATGTATTGGCGGACTGTGATTTTCTTATTCTGGAAAGGGAGCGGTGCCAAATTGGGCGGGAGAGCTGGTTTTGGTTTCTTTTCTGGAGAAATGGAAATAGAAATGTTCTTCTGGCTTCCGGACCACAAGAACTTTCTTCAGGCGGAGGTTGTTGCTATTGCAGATTACATTCTGGTTCCTAACTGCGACTGATTATTCTGGGTATCTTCCCTGATAGTGGGACAGCGGTTGGGGCTCTGTCAGAAGAATCTAATAAATCCAGAGAGCTAATGAGTTGGTCAGGGATGGATCAAACCTGGTCTATGTTAACCTTCAAAATACGAAAACTTTTTAGATGAAGAAAACGGAGCTTAGACAATGCTTTGTGTGGGGTAAAGCATTGTCACGCGAACACGTTATACCGTCAATTAGGTGCTTGCGGTGTGGATTTGGGAAAACTGAAGGGACACCTGAGGGATTATAAATTCTTCATATAGACTGGATTGCTTATTGCGGCGTAGTTTTTGCAGAGCGCACAACATACCGATTC
The DNA here is from genome assembly GCA_949748255.1 of Eustalomyia histrio. Classification (NCBI taxonomy): domain Eukaryota; kingdom Metazoa; phylum Arthropoda; class Insecta; order Diptera; family Anthomyiidae; genus Eustalomyia; species Eustalomyia histrio. The sequence continues at coordinate 89,665,599 of OX456527.1, read as the reverse complement.
GATGATCCTGAAGGTCTTATGAAATTTTCTCTTTGCAACCTAACCTAATTGTGCCATTCCATGTCAAACCGAATAGAAAACTGTCATTTTCGGATTTGGCATCTCCGATTTTAATGAAATTCACCACAAATATTTTAAATGGGTAGTGTTTATCAAATCATTTAACTATCAACCCCAAACCCTTTCGGTTTTCGAAATATGACGTCATGAAAAAGTCAAAATATCGAAAAAGTGTCCATACAAAGCGCCCATAACTTCCAAACAATACAACCTAAAATTTTTGCACATCTCAAAATCCATTTTTTTTAAATTCTGAAGAAAATATATGTTGAAAACTAAGTCCTCACTATATTTGTGGAAAAATGTTAAAGTGGATACTCATTTGGTTCCTGATTTATGAAGGAAAACGTGGTCGTAAACAAATTACATTTTCTCATGGAATTATTATTTATTAGGGTATGAACTATTATTATTTAGAGTAGGAATGTGTTATTAACCGATTAAACAAACAGTATTATTAAACAGACTTTTAATTAATAAATTGAAAATTTGATTATTTGAAATTGTGATTAATCGATTAATTTGAATTTTGATTAAACAGAATTTGATTAATATTGTAAAAATGTAAAAATTAAAAAATTCCAATTTTATAATTATTTGGCATTGCCTTGGATAGATTTATATATTATCGAGCATTGGTCAAAATTACTAACATGCTTGACCACTGGCGACTGCTCATTTTTACATTTTAGTAGAGAAAAACATAAACTTATTGAATTATACATAAATTTGATAAATCAAAATCATGATTTATTAATTAATCATTATTTTAAATAATCACAATTACTGATTATTAGATAAGTCAGGTTATTTATTATAAAGAACTGTTGGTTAATTGGGATTATGATTAACTAGAAAGTTTTATTGATTCTTTAATCACGCATCCCTAATTAGTTCTCTGCTGTAAAAGTTCGTTTACATTATGTTTTTTTATTATTAAATATGGAATTAATTATAATATGTTTCCTTAAAAAGAAAATAGTTTCTTGTTTTTCTCCGAGTGTATAACAAATGCTTGGTTGGCAGTTGTTAAAATTTTTTGTTGTTACTTTTGTGTGCAAATTTCTTTTTGTCAATTTGAAAACTGCAAGTGTTTGTAGTTAAAATATATTTAAAATGGAAAAGTTTTTAGGCCACTTTTATTATGGGTAATTTGAGTTATTTTATCATTTCTGCTTCTTTGACAAATATGTTCATAGTAATGTGATTGATCAAGGCGTTTATTTATCTTGATAAGTAAGCGTCTTAAGCCTGAACCAAAAAAATTATAAATAATTTTCACATAATAAGCTCCCAGCAAAATAAGGGCTGAGGAAGAAGTAGTTTAACACTACATCTAATGAACACTACATCTATTGAACACGAAGTTGTGAAAATTTCGGTGAATCATTAATGATTTTAACATTGGCGTGTCACTGGGAGGAAGTAGTTTGTTTCGGTGCTATGAAAAATCGATGAACAGATGGACTCTTTCATTAGTTTACGGAAGTTGTTAAATATAGGGACTACAAAATAAATATAGGGAGCGGCTTTTTTTAAGTTAAAAATGTGATTTTGAACACGCCAAGAATTATTATTCCGACCAGGACAAAGTGAATATCACTGGTATGAAAAATATGTTTTCAATAAGGCATTTATTGACTGCAAGAATTAACCATTTATGGACCAACTAAATAATTGTTTTTTTACTAGTAGGGGTTAATTTTACTATTTTAGAAGTTGTTCTTACAAATCGAAAAATTTACACTATTAACTTCTTTGGATGTTCTAAAAAAGAGATTCGTAAAGAATAACATCCATTTTATTTTCCTGGGGCTCTACATAATAAAATATTTGAGTCCTTTTGCGACAAAAAGCAAGATAGCTGTTTTTTCTTTGGACAAAATTTGACTCCTTAAATCGCATTTCGAATCTGTCATTCATAGTTTGGGGTGCCAGGAGATAGGTTTGTTTCTAAAATTATCATTCGTACTTGAAATCCCTTTTTTTATCAAAAGTTTTCTTTCAGCCAGTAAAAATGTACATTTTACTTCTTTTCGGGAAATTGTTTCTTCTAAGGCAAACTTCTGCTGGTTAAGAAATGGCTCCGAACCAAGAGCCTATGTAAATTAACTTTGCTTAAGCATTAGGGGGTTCCAAAATTTCGTAAATTTTTAAATCGTTAGAAAAAGAAAAATTAAAAAAGTTTTATAAGCATTTAAAGTTTGGAATTCGGTGTCTAGAGTATTAGCAGCAAGATTTTTTAAAATGAAAACAAAAAACTGGGGTCGAATTACGGCATTTGTGATCGAATGAATTCGTTAAAAAAACTGTTATTTTTTATACATATATAACTACAATACTAATAATTAAAACACCAAGTTTTAGTTTTATTTTCAATCTAGGACCGAACTGCAACATACCAGATGAAGAAAATTCCAAATAAAAGTTTTAAAGAAACAGAATAAGACCTATTTCGCAAAATAAACAAACAGATGTCGCAATCTTTAAACTAAGCATGTTGATTTTTTTTGTAATTAACCCAGAACTACTCATCCATTGATTGACTCACTATTTGGAACAGCGTTACATAAATATGTACATTAAGTATTGAGGAAATTTTAAATAGTTTATATTTTTTATTATACTTTACACTTTTAGGAAAAAAAGTGAACAAATATTTTTGATATCGATGGTTATAAGTTGACAACTTGTATTTGTCAAATACAAAATGTTTCCATATCATTAAAATATTCTGCGTTTCTTACGAGTATACCAAATTTGTTCAAAACCAATCACTTTTTAACACACGCAATCAGCAGAACCTTAAAACATCGAGATGCAGATTAGAAACTACGAAGCAGCGTGTTGAATATATGGGTATTGTTGAATACAATAATATGCCTGTAACTTTAAAAACACCCAACAAAATTTCATTTTTCAAATAAAATCTTAAACACTATTTGCCAAAAAATCTTAGAACTGTAAATATATCTTTCCAATATTATACATATACGAACATAATTTCGAATTTATTTGTACATGAAATGTAAATAAAAATTTACAAAAACAAAAAAAAAAAAAAATAATAAAACTAGTTTAAAATAATTTAATTATTACACATCTAATTTAAGAAATGCTACATAGCTAATTTCTCACCACTAATATAAAAGAATATTGCTTAAATAAGCATGCAGTGATTTCATATAAAATTATGAGTTTATATTTTAATATAGTTTATAATGTCGTTGGAAACATACAGACATACTCGACTCAAACAAATAATGGATCCATATTTCATAACAAAAACCAGTTGTTTTAGCCGCAGCATATGTTGTCAACAGGAAGGAAGTATGTACACAAAATGTGCAGAAACGGCATAAAGAAATAAAAATAAAAAAATCCATTGTTTAAACTTACCCACTTCCTATTCGAATATAAAATCTGGAATAAACGTGCAGGTTTTGCGGTTTCTATAAAAGTGCTTAGTAGTCGGTATAAGTTAAAAGCAGAGAAAGAAACACAAAATATTGGTAACAAATGTGCATAAAATTGTTACAATATTTATTTTGCAAAAAATGTGATTTAGATACTTAGACAATCAAAAGGAGAATAACAATATTTATTTATTATTCCTACAAAGCGCCTAAGAGCATTTAAATACATAAGCGAAAATCTCGCATTTAGAAATCAGATTTTGTCAACAAACATTAAATTTTTACTTTAAATTTTGAAAAATATATATATAACATATATTTATATGTAACAGGTCAATTGAAAAGTCCCCGGCCCACAGTGTGAGATTTAGTCAATCTAGCATCTCAAAATTAATTTTTATATGAAGTTTTAGAGATATCAACTTGAAATTTGGCACGATCGTTAAGGAGATTATAAGCTTCAATATGGTGAAATATAACTAGTTCCAACTAGTGTCAAAGGGGACTAGTTCCGAACTATCTTCAAAAACACTAGTTGGGGACAGTTTTTTTTACACATTTATATTCAAAATTTCTTCTTTTTTTCTCTTCTAACTAAAACTTGTCGATATATTGATATAAGTACCCTCATACAACCATTTCTATAAAATGCTTCAAGTTTCGAACTTTAGTTTTCGATGGTTCTTTGCAAATGAGAAAAATAAAAAGTTAATGTTGTTTCAATGTTAAATTTATTGATATCTAAAACATAATAAAGAGGAAAAACTAAAAAATTCAACGAAAGTTCTTAAAAGAATGGAAAATATTCAAAATAAAATATTAATCAAAAACCAAAATAAAGAAATTATATACAAATTATACAAAAGTAAAAAGCGAAAAGTAGAAATAAAAAAAATAAGAAATTTATACAAAAATAAAAATTCCAGAGAGCTGCAAGCAAAGTTTTTTATGCTAAATCATCAAATTCATCATTTAGTTGGGTGTCAGACAAAAGTGCAATGACCTCAGAAAGTAAAGTAGAATGCTTGGTTTTTGGGGGCAAACGTAAACTTGCAATCAAAGGGTCTGACGTGATAAGCAACCTATGCAATAAATCTATGTTGGTGTCAACTCAGGACGTTTTTCTTGTGAACAGTTCGCGATACTGTCTCGACTCTTTATTGCGTGCTTCTTGCGCTTCTTCAGAAAAGTTTCCTATGGGAAGAATGCATGAAGAAATGATAGCATGAAACAATATTTTGTGGACAGTTACTGGCATATAATACCAAGGATATAAACTCAAATAAAGCTCTCTTGTTTCTGACGTAAAATTTTGGAACGCATCTATATTGATGTTTATGCAAATAAGTATTACTCGAAACCGCTTGATCAGATCGACATTTATGCCTGTAATATCCGATGTCTTTTCTGCTTCTTTGAAAAATCTTTTGGCCGTATTGCCATCATTTGTGTTTCCTGTTTTCTGTTTCATCATGGCCAGTGCTTGATCTGGTGTAAGACTTTTCTTTTCAGTAATGCTTACCCTTGCTCTTTTTATAGCTGTACCTCTCGAAGGGGATGCAGCCGACAACTCTTTGACAATGTTTGCTGAGTCTCTTTTTCCACAGGATCTCAGATGCATTGTGGTAGTCATAGTTAATTGTTCCGAAGCTACATTTGTTATTAACTCTTTGCATTTCCGTTTTTGTGTACTCGAAGCACTTTCAGCAAACTCTTTTTCTCGCCTTCCGCGATGCGGTATTTGTTGTGAAGTTGATGGTGCGTGATCAAGAGCAAAATCAACAGCAGAAATTTTTGAACTAAGCCAAATAGCATTGTCATGCATAAATCTTGCTTTATCACGGTGAGATTTGCTCCATCGCGATTGAAATTGGAAGCAAAGCTTTTTTATACGATCTTTAATTTTGGTATCGTCAACATCTTTTCCAAAAATTGATATAACGTGCTTTTCAACCGCTTCTGTTTTTTTGCTTTTCAGCTTGCTCAACCAAATCCAAAATAGCTCCTCTCGCGATATTTCACTCATACTAAAAAAAAGGCAAAAAATGGGCAGGATTTTATTTTTGAAATTTGTTTTGGGCACATTAACAAAGATTCTGCTAGCATTTCCATCACGGAACTCCGTGGGACTTGGAACTTCTAGTCTATCAAAGATTTGAAAGCTTTAAATTTTGTCTTACCTTTTAGCTGGTTATAAAACAATTTTTTCAAAATACTTGAGTGCAAAAATAAATATTGTATAAAGCAAAAATTTTAAGTTTAAGTAATAACCTTCAATACAAAAAATATTTTAGGCCAAAAAAAACCACTCACAACTTCGACCTGATCACTCAAATTTTTGTGATCAATGCAAGCTTGCAAATCAATTTTTGCATGCTATGCAATTGCACGTGTTTGATAGCTGTTATCATGCCAATAACATTTTTTTATTCTCTTTTGTGTTTGTTTGCGTAACAATTGGGGTCTCTTCTCACGTAAAAAAAAATATGAACGAGTTACGAAAACATTTTTTTTTTTAATTTCGAGATGCCAGATTGATTAAATCTCACACTGTGCGGCCTACCATACTAAAACACATTTTTTGGCAAAATTCGTTTTTTTTTATTCAACATAGTTCCCTTCATTATAGCGATCCTCCAACTTTTCGATACCATTTTTGTAGTACGATTTGTCCTTTGCTTCAAAATAGGCCTCAGTTTCGGCTATCACCTCTTCATTCGACGAAAATTTCTTCCCAGCGAGCATTCTTTTGAGATCTGAGAACAGGAAATAGTCGCTAGGGGCCAGATCTTGAGAACACGGTGGATGAGGAAACGATTTGAAGCCCAATTCATGGATTTTTGCCATCGTTTTCGCTGACTTGTGACACGGTGCATTGTCTTGGTGAAACAGCACTCTCTTTTTCTTCAAATGCAGCCGTTTTCCGGCGATTTCGTCCTTCAGACGGTCCAATAACGCTATGCAATAGTCGCTGTTGATGGTCCTTCCTTTTTCAAGGTAGTCAATGAAAATTATTCCAAGCGCATCCCATAATACAGACGCCAGCCGACTGTTGCGTCTTACTACGCTTCATCACGTGCAGTCCACTCGGATGACTGTCGATTGGACTTCGGAGTGAAATGATGGAGCCATGTTTCATGCATTGTCACATATCGACGCAAAAACTAGAGGTTATTACACTTGAATATCTAAAAACACTGCACCGAATCATCAACACGTCGTTGTTTTTGGTCAAAAGTGAGCTCGCGCGGCATCCACTTTGCACAGAGCTTTCTCATACCCAAATATTCGTGAATGATAAGATGAACACGTTCAGTTGATATCTTTAGAGTACCTGCTATTTCATTCAATTTCAAATTACGGTCATTCGAAATCATTTTGTGGATTTTTTTGATGTTTTCGTCCGTAACAACCTCTATTGGGCGTCCACTGCGTTCACCGTCTTCGGTGCTCATTTCACCTCGTCTAAACTTAGCATACCAATCCTTGATGGTTGATTTTCCTTCAACTGTATTTTTTCCCTTCAAAAAGCAATATTTTATCAACACGCGAAATTCCTTTTTATCCATTTTTTTCACAATAACAAAAAATGCTTCACTCAAATTGCTATAATTTACAAACTAATAATCCGACAGCTGTCAAATTTATACACGTGTCTTTTGAAGGTTAGGGCTAAAATCATATTAAAGTCTAGTAGCGCCATCTATGTGTCAGGCTGAAAACTCTCAATTGACCTGTTACAGGTATTATTGTAGGGATTACAATCTTTAAACCCCCACTTTTAATATGTACCTTCAAAGTTTTTTAAATTTTTATAACCTCCACCATATGTGATGAGTATATTATATATCAGTTTGTTATATCAGAATCGATTTAGCACTTTCTGTCCTTCTGTCTGTTGAAATAGCAATTACAATTTTTTTTTACTACAAAAAATTGTTTTTAGATCTAAATTTGTTATGTTATTTGTAACAAAACCACTCTGGCAGGCAGAGATTATAAATTTTTGTGGTACTACAGGGTAGGCCGACTTCGACTATCTGGTCATCAAAAAGTTCTCGCAGAATCGCCATTGTGTTATTCGCGGTATGAGCTGTTGCACCATCTTTCTGGAACCATATGTCTGGATTATTGAGAACTACCAGACGTTAAAAAAAATTCCAACATGGTTTGATATACCGTCCCGGAGACGGTTTATGGATTTCCAGCTTCAATTACAAAAAATATGTACCGATAACTCTATGAGACATCTGAGAGGGGGTAATTGTCGCTGATACACTGCTCTAGGATTTTCGGTACCCCAAATTCCGCAGTTCTGTTTATTATCATATCCATTTAAATGAAAATGTGTTACATTGCTTAAAATGAGATTGTTCAAAAAGTTGTCATTTTCTCTCGCAAACAAAATTAATCTATTCGCATACACATTATTGTATTGAGTATGATGACATTATAAAATTTTATTTAATTGTTTATTACCTGCAAAAACAATAAAATTAAAAACTGTAAAAAGAAAAAAGTAAGAAGCATTTCAGTCAGTCGAAGTTGGCCCACCCTGTATTAGAGCTTTAAAAGTAACATGTTACTCCTTTGAATCATTGAAGCAATTTTGTCACATAATTTCTTGTAAATGCTGTTTTGATAGAAAGTATTTTTTTTTCTAGGATGATAAAGTACCATAGTACTTTTTTACTATAATTACAATCTCTTAAGTATTTTGGTGCCTAAATAATATATATATCGTTGTTATTAATGTGTTAAAACATTTAATTCTAACACTAAAGGAGAAATCTCTATGTCTTGGCAAAATACTACTACATACAAAAATTCTTGTTTATAGATGACAAGAATCAAGCAATCAGTAAATCAATAAATCAATAGTATCATCATTATTACAACTATAGGGTGAGCCATTTAAAATTTGAATCGGCTATAAAAAAAGCACTTATTATTTTTTTTTAAATTTCTAGTTTAATTGGAAAGGTTGAACTTTGTCATTTAAGAATGAAACACAATATCATTTATATGACTACTGATCATATGAGTTCGAATGGTCACCCTAATTATAAATCAAACAAAAATCACCAGAGAAGACAAATTTGTGTTTTCCCTTTGTTTTTACTATTTTTTTTAATTTTTAATTAGGTAAATGAAAAGTTTTTTCTGTAAATTTTCTGTATTTTTTTTTGGATTAAGGGCTAGCACCTATGTAACCGGAGAAAAACATGCAATTTGTTGTTGTTTGATTATTTTTTAAATTATGCACACAAATCTTCTCTTACATTTGGTGAAAATTAGTGTTTTATATTTCTATCTCGGACCTGGCAAATTCTAAATGAATATTTATTAAGAAAAATTGTTTTCTTTTTCCAGATCATTAAAAAAGTTCACCCAGTTGTTAAAGTTTAAATAACGATTTTTTTATAAGTTGTATACGATATATAGGGTGTCTCAGTAGGAATGCACTTTTTCGTTTAAAAATAAAAGTACGTATTTTTGAGATAGTTGTGATTTTTTTTTTATTGGATTGTAAAGAAGACATGTTCTGATAGAGTATAAAATAAAATACCCGTCAAATGGCCCCCATGGTTCTGATTACAGGCCATTACTTTTTGTCGAAATTAGCTGCGTAGTGCTTCGTCCATAACCGACCCAGTCTCTTAAAATTTTTTTCCACTCTTCGAATGGTTGACACATTAGGCGAACTTCCTCGCCTAAGAATTCTTCGAAGTTTGCTAAGTTTTTTCGTGATGCGATTCATTTTACATAATCGGAATAAACATATGTGAATGCTGGCAAATTTTAGAGTTGCAAAAAAATGACAATAAATTTAATATGTGCACTGTTACTGAGACACCCTGTATTTATTATGACACTAGCCATTTCAAAAAATAACAATTTATTTTATAAAATATATTTTTTAAATTTTCACAAAAAATTTTTTCTTAGAAGACTTTAGAAAATCGTTTCCATGCGGTTTTTTTTCAAAATTACGGGAAAAAGCTATTTTCATTAATAATAAATCATTATTGGCTTTCACGTGGTGCTATACCGTAAATTTGTATGAAATGGGTATAATAAGTTACTGATGATGTTAGCAACATAAAAAAATATTGGACCACATTCAACTTCAAGTATACACACTCAAAAAAAAATTTGTTTCGGATTAAAGAAATTTTCCTTAAATGAAGTAAAATAAGGGAATGTTTAAGCTCCAAGAAAATATTTACGAACAAAATGTATAACTTTTTCCTTATATTAAGGAAATAAAATTTTCTGTAAACAAGCAAAAATATACTTTGGCATAGTAAAAGTGCTCATAAATCCAAATGGTTTTTTCGTTCAATTAAGTAAAATTGTCTTTAAAATTTTTTAGAATTTTGTGAAAACTTTCCCTTGTTTAAGGAATGTTTCCTTAAATTAAAAAAAAAATTAACGTGAAATAAGCAAAAGTTTACTTATATTTAATTCAAAAAAAGAATTTATTTCCCAAAAATATATATGTTTTTCCCTAAATTAAGTAAAAAACTTCTTCTAAATAAGTAAATGTTTATTTGTTTTAAGTAAATAGTATACTCATAATGGGTATATCTTAACTACGGAAGAGTAAATAACTTTCAAAAAATATGTAAATATTTCCAAGTTTTAAGAAAATCATATACTCAAAATTTCCATATTTTTAATTAATAAAAGTAAAAAACTTCCTATTAATATGTAAATGTTTCCCAGGATTAAGAAAATAATATACTTAAATTAAGAAAATAACTTTCTTAAAATATGCAAATATTTCCTTGTTTTAAGAAAATAATATACTTAAATCAAGAAAATAACTTCCTTAAAATATGAAAATATTTCCTTGTTTTAAGGAAATAATATTCTCCAATTTTGCAAATTTTTACTAAATAATTGTAAAAATCTTACTTTCAATATGAAAACGCTTCGTAGATTAAGGGAAATAATATACTCAAACTTTGCATATTTTTACTATGTTGCAGTAAACAATTTCCTTTGAGTAAGTATATTTTTACCTAAATTGAGTATACAATAGCATGAGCTGTTAAAGATATAATACTCAACTCGAGTACATTGCTTTACTTATTATAAGTTTATTATGTCATTATTATCAACAATTATTAACTTCATATTATTATTTTTTCCCTCTTATCACATTCTCTTATATATTCAAAACAATTTCATACTATATTTAGCTGAGCAAAAATTACCTAGTTTTTGAATTTTTACATATCAAGAGCAAACAACTTGGTAGTTGTTGCTAAGTCTAAACATATCAAAAATTATCTGGAATTTATAGGAGAGTGAGATTAATGTGGGGAAAATCATTATATAAAGTAAATAATTTAATGGTTTAATATACTTAAATTAAATATGAAATGTATAAGTTTATTATTATTCTTAACTTGAGTTGAGCATTACATTTATATTTTTATAGAAAATCCCTATAAGTAAAAAAATGGTGATTTGTTTTTTTTTTTATTTAGTTTTATTATATAATACATAATAATTTCTTAAATTATAAAAATGTATTATTTTATTCAGTTTTAAATAATAGTATAATAGGTATAAAAGTATAATATGTATTAGAATTACCACACGTCTGTTTCAAAATCACCGACTAATGCGGTAAAAACACATCCTTTATTTAAAAGTAACTTGATATATTTATTTTTAATTTGTAAACTTGAGATTAGTTAACTTGCACAGAAATCAAAAATTAATATAATGGCTTGAGTCTTAAATAACTTTGATTGTTTAAAATATAAATATGTATTGGGGGTGATTTTATGGATGAAGCTTTTAGTATTTGAAAATCGTACAGTTTTCCATCTATTAAATACGATAAATACTTCTGTTCATATGACAAAATTTTTAAACTTTGGCACAGAATATATATAGTTTCGTTAAATACATAAATTTCTTGAATTTGTAGAGCTTTTAAGTTTGGATCGTAAAAAAAAATTATATATCCTGTGTTGTATTTAGTACCACATAGCGAAAAACTTGAATAACATAAGCAATTATTGATATCATCATTGCCAGAAAAATTATGTTTAATTTCATTAAAAAATGGTGAATGTTTTATATTATATGTGGTTTTATCTAAAATATATTTGTTCTTTTCAAAATTCATTATTGTGTCCGCAAAAGATATACAAAATTTTATTGCTAATGATAGTGTAATGTTTTTTCGTGCATTTATATTTTTTGTGTAAGATTTTAAATCTCTATGTTTTGACTCAAAGCTAAAAGTCCAAAGATAAATAAAAGGACCCGAATGTTCTAATATTCTACAATAGTGCGACAAAAAGTGATGTTTCGGCTTTAAACTATCAGCAAAAAGCTTCAAGTATTCCTTGTTGTGAAATTCTATATGCGATTTTAAATTAAGCATATCTAAACTTGTAAAATGAGACAAAAGCAATAAATCAACTAGTTCTATTAAGTTAATAACAAATTTCCATAAATTACTATTAACATCTACAAGGTCTCCAATTAGAAGTGGAAAGAAATGTGCGAATGTAAGCATTTCACTTCCAGACATTTTTAAATTGAATCCTTTTAGATGTTTCGGTTTTATTTTTACGGACGTATTTCCTTTTTCAGTTTTTCCATAGTTGAAATTTTGCTTTCGAATATTAAGAAGTTCTAAATCAAAACTTTTGTTCTTAATAAGCAATGTTATAATATGACAGAAGTCATACTTTAGGACTCCTTCCAACATGTCATGAAGCAAATCAGCATATAAATTTTCAACAACATGGTAATTATAAATATTATTAAAGATAGAATTTTCTCTTATGCCAGTACTTTGTGGTTCATTTAAATCAACATCTTCATTATAATTTTTAACATTTCTTAACTTTTGTGTGTTTTCTTCAATTTTTGTTTTTGTTTCTGTTTTATGAAGTTTACAAAATCTGCAAAAATATTTTGCCGAAAATGATCGAGAAAATCCCAAAACGTTATTAAGTGCTAAGTTATCACCAACGATCAAACCCAAAGAAAAATAAATTATTTTTTTGCCATTTTTAGTTTCAATTTCAACACCATTTTTTTCTAAATCATTTAAAATTTCAACTAACTTGAAGAAACATTTATCATTTCCAAAATGTTTAACGTCATTCGAATTATATAAAGCAGCAATAAAAATGTGATTTAATTTAAATTTTAAAAAATCTGGTGCTGTTGGAAATGAATAATACACTCCCAAAAGACTTGAACAGTGTGGTCCAAGACTATTATTTATTTCAAAATCGTCAAAATATAGAAAATATGGGATTACAAATTTATTACCGTATGCTTTAATTTTGTTTTTCCAAATTTTTCCGTTACAAAAATTGTTTAAATCGCTGTTTTCATATAAAGATTTTATATTGATTTCAAAATCATCATAAATGCCTTCAATTTCAAAAAACTTTTTTATTTGGAACTTTATTGGAAACAATATTCCTTTTACCACAACTGGATCGAGAGTGTTAACTTGATTGAGGTTTAAGCTATTAATTGAATTATTTATGTAAATAATTTTTGGACTTTCATATAAGTTAATGTCCTTTAATTTTTTTATAAATTTATATTCTGAATCAAAGTCATCAAATGGTTTACTACAAAAAGTAACGAGTTTAGTGAGATTATTTTTTGTTAGTTCCAAATTATCTATGGTCAGATCATTAATTATTTTCTTTAATTCATCTTTTATTGGCTGAGTTATATTTTTTTCAATATTTTTTTGTAATTTTGTGGCTTCTTTTCTTGGAAGATTTTTGTTTGCATAAGTTTTTAAAGATAATTTAAATGAATGTGCTAATAACGATTTACTATCAATATTTGTAGTTTTAATAGCATTTATGTTTTGAACTTCAGATGTATTTTTACTATCAATTTCATTTACATTAAAGTTATTTATTTGAGATGAAAAAGCTTGATTATTAGAATTTAGCGTGTTATTAAAGTTCACATTGATGTTATTCTTTTGTAAGCAACGAGTATGTAGTTGGATATTAGATTTTTTAGAATACTCGTTACGCAAATGTTTTGAAAAGGATTTGAAGGAACTAAATTTCTGGGAACAGGAAGAGAAGCCACAAGCATACACATAGTTTGATGGTAAACAATGAAAATTTTTTATATGACAAAAAAGTTTTTTGCAATCTTTAAAACTTTGCTTACATATAAAACAGGAAATATCCATTTTCACTATATAGTGTAGAACAATATAATTAAAATAATATTTTTTTTTGTTTAAGAATTATATATTTATAAATTGTATGTCATTTAAAACGCTTGACAATTTTGTTGATTTTTCTGAACTTTTTAAGTTAATGGTGTAAAAATATTGTTGAAAAAATAAGTATACATTTTTACAATTAGCTGGATACTCTAAATTTAAAACATGAAATATTTTAAATGCTACATCTAGACATTTTAAAATATTTTCAAATTTGTAGTAAACTGTTGCATAATAAATATAATATTCTGATAAATCAAATACCGATGAGCCAATACAGCAAATTAGTGGCTGCAATCTTTCTTTTTTTTCAAAGGTAGAATCAGTTAAAAGTTTTATTTTTGACTGTAACTCACAGCTGGTAGGTGAAATGATCCAAAAGGCGTTTATGGAATCTACAACGGACGCTTTTGAGTATGTTCGTTTCTTCGTGACTTCATCAACCGAACATTTTCGCGAAGTTGGTTTCAGTAGATAATGTATAGCTAGCAAAATTACTCCATTTCGAACATCTAAAATAAGAAAAGACGTTTCAGAAAAGAACACTATAGAGTGAAGTTAAATTAGTATATAGTAAAGTAAAATTAGTATAGTATAGGGGTTAGATTATAATAATCATATGCGGCCATTTTCTTGATTCTAATAACAGTCGTATAAATAAAATAAAAACTACTTTATATATTTTAGATAATCATAGCTAGAAAAATTTTTGTGTAACTATAAACTAAATGAAATTTCCATCAGCAATGTTATTTAAGTAAAAATTAAATTAAGTGACGATTTTATTACTTCATAATGGAAATAAGATGTAGTATACAACTTATTTACACTAAAGTGAACATGAAATCTGGCATATACACATCGTCTTTTGGTAATCAAAAATTCTTATGTAAGACATTAAGCAACTTCTACTTTCTAAACTACATTTACCAGTATTATATTTGGTCCCTTTCAATTCATTAACCGACTCCAAAATCTCAGGATTTTTCACTTGCTGGGATATTAGCAATAAAACTTTTGGGAAAAATTCTTCCCATTTTACGAATAACAAATCCTTTTTCTCAGGATATAGATTGGCAAAATCACTTTCAATCTAAAAAATATTTAGAGTTATAACTATTAATTTTTAACTAAAAGTGACCTAACCAATTTGTATCCAAATGACTGTTTTAGAAGGGGCCACTCTTCAAAAAGTTATCTAACTGGCCATATAACATTGATCACTACATGACTAACAAAACTCCATCCGTTAGTTTATCACATTTTTTAAAATAATAAATGTTGACGTTTATTTATGTATTGTTTAATCAAATTTTGTGTGTTTTACTAATGCATTTTATTAAATTTAAAGCTATTTTATCGATATATTATCCATTTTTAATTGTATATTTCATTATTTTTAATATTTAATCTATTTCACTAATATTCTTAAAATAATATATATATATATATATACATATATATTTCGTAACTTTACTGTTTACGAAACTTGTAAATTTTGTTATATATAAAAAATAATGAAACATAAAATTAAAATTATAATTAAGTACTTAAACTTGGACTGAAAAATAACCTTTAAAACGCAAACAAAATTAAAAACTTTTGACCTGTAAGATAAATTACTAAAAAAAGCGTGATATACGGCGGCTTTAATTATACCTGGTGAAGGAATCTCTGGACTTAATTCGTTACTATTCATAAGTTTTCTTTTTTTATTGATTCTGGAACTTGGCTCCATTAGGCCCTCTTTTCGGAGTTTTGATATTGAGTTATGGTATTTGGCGTATAAACTTCCTGCTGGTTTTTTGCATTTAATTGCAACGTAATAAATATCCTATGTTTGTTTAAAAAAAATGTTTTTGAAACATTTAGAAAATGAAAGTTAAAAAAATGTTATTTTTTCCTATATAACTTACTTTACTTTCATTTGTAAAATAATATGAAATTTTTTGGGATATTATTTCAAATGACTTAGTAGATGGTTTCACTTTTTTTTCGATCAAGTACTCCACCATGCAGTTTGTAAGTAAATTCCTATATTTGGAATTCAGGAACTTATTTTTAGAATAGAATTCCAAAATCTGTTTTCCAGCTAATGTAGTATTTAATACGCCATCAATGGAAATCTGTATTTTTTGAATAAAGATACCAGCATTTTGTTATATGTTAGAGTAATCTAAAAATATTAATTACAGAGAGCATTTTTATTAATTTTAACAAACCTCATCAACATGCTCTTCTTCAAAAATATCTGGACCATTTGTCGGTATAACTAATTCTCGAGCAGGCACCTCCAACGAACTATAAACATCAATATTCTACGCAAATATATTGAACTTGTTTAATAAAAAAAAATAATTATAACAATAAAATTTACGTTTTCTTGTTGCCACTTTCTCAAGTGATATTCAAAAATAACACGTGGTCCATATAAGCAATTTGGAAGTACCTGATCTAGGTGATGTCTGTCCAAATATTTAAGGCTTTCTGCATTGATTTGGCGGTCTAAAAATTTGGTTGATATGAAATACTTTTCTTACTACTATATAAAATTTTACATTAATAAAGTATTACAAAAAAATATTAAGAAACCAAAAAAGTTATCTCAAATTAAATTACAGTAGACTGTCACAAAATATAACTGTCGATAATTTAAATCATCCAGAATTAGTAAAATATACGGAACTGTATTAAATTAAATTATTAAGCAAAACACAATTCAAAACGTATCAATGTATCGTATTCAAATAATAAACGTTATTTTATCTAAGCACATGCCTTACTTTTAATTAAGCATAGTAAATGATTTTTTCACGATAAAGAAATTCATGTGAATATTCAGTACAATTAAATATAAAAGACTATTATTTTTTTAGAGAACATTTTGACATTTTGGGTTTGTTGTTCTGTTAAAAATTTTAACGTATTTTTTGATATCTTAAATTTTCTTCAAGTTTAAAAATTAAAACGATGTACGTTAGGTTTCCCTACAACACAATAAGTTGGGATTAAATCCAGTCTTGGTTTGGTCAGTTAAAAGCTGCCATATATTTACCAGTCACATTTGTGACCTTGGCTCATTGACATTAGCAGATTACATTAAATTTTGAAGAATAATTTCACACGCCAGGATGACCATTCGACTTATTTAAAAAAGTTGATATCTAAAATACATTAGTCGAAAGCCAACTTGGCGAATAAAAACATTTTCCAATAATGAATGCAGTATCCACACATGCTCATTCGAGATTCTAGGTTAAGTATGATTATGGGAGCGAATGTTTCTATGAACCGCACCTTAAAGTAACCAAAAACTCAATGGCCGAATGTAAATTACTGAACATTATAGCAAACTGAACCAATTATAAGATCAAACAACGTTATTGCGCTGATGCTCAACAATTTTATTTTTTAAACTTGTATAAATCAAAATATTTAAATAAAATCAAAAATACAAATAAAAATCAAATTTTAAATACAAAACACAATATCAATTTATTCAAATAATAAACGTTATTCTGTCTAAGTACATGCTTATTTTTTATATTATAAATTTAATTAGTACGTTTTCTGTTAAAAATCACATCTTTTTAAAAGTATTTTTTGTAATCTTAAATTTTCTTCAAGTTTAAAAATTAAAAAGATGTACGTTAGGTTTCCCTACAACACAATAAGTTGGGATTAAATCCAGTCTTGGTTTGGTCAGTTAAAAGCTGCCATATATTTACCAGTCACATTTGTGACCTTGGCTCATTGACATGAGCAGATTACATTAAATTTTGAAGAATAATTTCACACGCCAGGATGACCATTCGACTTATTTAAAAAAGTTGATATCTAAAATACATTAGTCGAAAGCCAACTTGGCGAATAAAAACATTTTCCAATAATGAATGCAGTATCCACACATGCTCATTCGAGATTCTAGGTTAAGTATGATTATGGGAGCGAATGTTTCTATGAACCGCACCTTAAAGTAACCAAAAACTCAATGGCCGAATGTAAATTACTGAACATTATAGCAAACTGAACCAATAATAAGATCAAACAACGTTATTGCGCTGATGCTCAACAATTATATTTTTTAAACTTGTATAAATTAAAAATGTTATTAAAATATTTGAATAAAATCAAAAATACATAAAAAATATTGAAATATTAAATACAAAAACACACTTTTCACGAATTCAAATAATGAATGTTATTCTATATAAGCATGTGCTTTCGAAAGTTTTTTTTTCCAATTTTGTTCTCAAAAATTTAATAATCACATTTATCACGTTTCTTTACATTTGAAAAATTTAAAAAGAATATGATTATATGATCTCAAATCGAACTAAAATTACGTATACCAATTAAAAAGTTCAACTAGCATTAACTTCATTAGCTCATTTAATAGTTCTTAAATTCGAAATATACGAAGAACTACTAAATATGATTTATTAAAATTTATTTTTAAAAATCCACAACTTACCGACAAATATCTGGAAAAATTCCTGACCTTTAAGAGCAACCAATAACTCCAATAGTTCCGGTATTTCGGTCTCCATTCACTGAAAACATTATGATTTTTTTTTATAAAAGGTATAAAAAGTATTTTTTATATACTTTTAATAAAAGATACTTGTTTATAGAAGATACTTTTAATAAAAGATACTTTTTATAAAAGGTTCTTTTGAAAAAAGGTTCTTTTTATAAAAGATACTTCTAAAAAGATACATTTAATAAAAGATACATTTAATATAAGATACATTTAATATAAGATACTTTTTATAAAAGGTACATTTTATAAAAGGTACTTTTTATAAAAGGTACTTTTCATGAAAGGTACTTTTTATAAAAGGTACTTTTTATAAAAGATACTTTTTATAAAAGATACTTTTTATAAAAGGTACTTTTAATAAAATGTATTTTTTTATAAAAGGTTCTTTTTAATAAAGGGTCTTTTTATAACAGGTACTTTGTATAAAAGGAACTTCTTATAAAAGGTACTTTTTATAAAAGGTACTTATTATAACAGGTACTTTTTATAAAAGGTACTTTTTGTAAAAGGTACTTCTTATAAAAAGTACTTTTTATAAAGGGTACTTTTTTCAAAGGGTACTTTTTAAGAAAGATGCTTTTTATAAAATGCACAAAAGGTACTTTTTATAAAAGGTTCTTTTTATAAAAGGTTCTTTTTATAGAAGATACTTTTTACAAAAGGTACTTTTTATAAAAGGTACTTTTAATAAAATGTACTTTTTATAAAAGTTACTTTTATACTTTTTATAAAAGGTAGTTTTTATAAAAGGTACTTTTTATAAAAGGTTCTTTTTATAGATGATATTTTTTACAAAAGGTACTTTTTATAAAAGTTACTTTTTATAAAAGGTACTTTTTATAAAAGGTACTTCTTATAAAAGGTAATTTTTATAAAAGGTACTTTTTATAAAAGGTACTTTTTATAAAATGTACTTTTTATAAAAGGTACTTCTTAAAAAAGGTAATTTTTATAAAAGGTACTTTTTATAAAAGGAACTTTTTATAAAAGGTACTTTTTATAAAAGGTTTTTTTATAGAAGATACTTTTTACAAAAGGTAGTTTTTATAAAAGGTACTTTTTATAAAAGGTACTTTTTATAAAAGGTACTTTTTATAAAAGGTACTTTTTATAAAAGGTACTTTTTATAAAAGGTACTTTTTATAAAAGGTACTTTTTATAAAAGGTACTTTTTATAAAAGGTACTTTTTGTAAAAGGTTCTTTTTATAGAAGATACTTTTTACAAAAGGTACTTTTTATAAAATGTACTTTTTATAAAATGTACTTTTTATAAAATGTACTTTTTATAAAAGGTACTTCTTAAAAAAGGTAATTTTTATAAAAGGTACTTTTTATAAAAGGCACTTTTATAAAAGGTACTTTTTATAAAAGGTTTTTTTATAGAAGATACTTTTTACAAAAGGTACTTTTTATAAAATGTACTTTTTATAAAATGTACTTTTTATAAAAGGTACTTCTTATAAAAGATAATTTTTATAAAAGGTACTTTTTATAAAAGTTACTTTTTATAAAAGGTAGTTTTTATAAAAGGTACTTTTTATAAAAGGTTCTTTTTATTAAAGGTACTTTTTATAAAAGGTAGTTTTTATAAAAGGTACTTTTAATAAAAGGTTCTTTTTATAAAAGGTTCTTTTTATAGATGATACTTTTTACAAAAGGTACTTTTTATAAAAGGTACTTTTTATAAAAGGTACTTTTTATAAAAGGTACTTTTTATAAAAGGTACTTTTTATAAAAGGTACTTTTTATAAAAGGTACTTTTTATAAAAGGTACTTTTTATAAAAGGTACTTTTTATAAAAGGTACTTTTTATAAAAGGTACTTTTTATAAATGGTACAAATTGATGTGTGTATATATCTCATATTTGGTACATTATATCCGAAAACTAATTATACAGCATAAGAATAAAAGGTTTGCTTTTTTCGAATTTTATACAAGTATTGCATACAAATTTAAGTAGATATAGACTTGCTTAATAGTTATAAATATAGCTACTTAAAAATAAAAAATGTATAAAAATGCTGCCTAGTCTTGGAAATTTTTTGATTTTCTCTTTTATATGTTACCAAAAATAATGTCATAAAAATATTTAAAATTTTTGTGTTTTTAATTTGATAAAATATTAAAAACTACAAAAGCTTACAAATGATTTATGTGTTTGTAAATTAAGGTAGGGCAGGACAAACATAACTGCTCTATTTCGCGTTCCCGCATAGTCCATATACGAAAACAGCTTTCGTACAAAGGTGGCCCCAAATGTTTAAATTGTATTTGTTTACAAAAAATAAAGAAAAGTCTGGTAAGATATAAAATTCGAAAAAAAGAAACCCAATATTGATAAATATTTGGATAATATTCCCAATATTCTTAAAAATTTACCTAAAATCAAAATTTTTAACTGTTTTTAATTTTTTTGGCAAAAGTTTGTTTTAAACCATTAAAATTTCAGACCGAAATCATAAATTTACCTGACATTAAAACGAGTAAAAAAGTAAAATTTGAGCATGCTGAACCTTTAATACTCTATACAAGTCCGGTTAAAAAGCAACTTAAGTTTGGGTCCTTATGTACTTTTGGCGTCATGTACTTTTGACTAGGTTTGTCTATAAATGCAAATAATTTGTTAGAAATTTTTAGTTTTGCCTAAACAGTTTCAAATTAAGGACCCAAACTTTAGTTGATTTTTAACCGGACTGGTATAGCGTATTCTATGGTCAGCATGTTCAAATTTTAATTTTTACTCGTTTTAATTTTATGTTTATTATGAACATGATGTTCTTATACCAGTTTAACTGCTTGTAATTTCAGTTATTGAAACTGTCTATCTCTTTATGTTAATAATTCGGTATTTTTTTTTCTTTTTTTCAATCCCTTCTCAATAGTTGTTTACTCCCATTGTTCGTTAATGACATTTGGCGCCTCATTTTGTATGTCATTGTCGCATTTTATAATTAAATTTTATTACATTTTGACCATTATATGACAGTTGTTTGGCGGCAGTAATGAATTTTAAAGAGGACATATCAAAAGAACATATGTATGCAAACACTTTTATTATCAAACACTTATAAACCCACATTATCATATGAAACAAATTATATGTTCATTACGTTGGCATTTGAATCCTTTTTAAAAAGAAAATGCTAGAATATCTTTAAATGGAAATTTAAAAAGTAGAAAAATACATTTTAAATTTTTTTAATTGCAAATTTCTTAAAAATGACACTTAAAATATGTAGTGATCTAAGGTAATTCGTGCGGCTATGATTTTGGTGTGGACCAGTATTTTTACCACCCTAATGTACATTATAGATAAATTTTAATATGTACATATTTATTAGAGTACTCAAAACCGGTTAAAAGGTTTATTTTTAATTTTAAAAAAACCGGCCGGTTTCGGGTTTTACCTAAATTCGAATAAATCGAAAGCTGGGTTCTTGTTGTCAGTTAACCGGGTTTTTATTTAAATATGTATTTTTCTAATTTTGGCTTATATTTTCACCTATTTCAACTACCGTTGCTAAACGGGACAAAAAATGTCATTACAGTCAGTGGTTATAGTTATTAATTAATATTTCTTAGTTAAGCCTGTTAAAGTTGTTTAAACTAACAATTTTTTAAATTTCAAGCTTAATTATTTCATAGAAAAACTTTTAAAATTTTGAATTTGAAAAAATTAAAATATTCTATAAAATTACATAAGAGATCAATTTGGCGGCATCTTGCAAAAATTTTAATTTTGTCGGGTTGCGACAAAAATTTTATAAAATTTTAAATTAGGATTTTTAGGAGGTTATTTTTTATAGTTTTAATTTTCGATCTTAAGACATTTTTGAAAATATAACTGTCTTCTAAGTAAAAGTATGTTTGATTAAAAAAAAACGGCTAATATCATAGCTAACCGATCATTTTTACTGCTAGGGACAAAGTAGAACCGATAGCTCCGAAATAATTCGACGTTTTAATGTTTACAATTTACATGAAGCCGCCCAAATATTAAATGCTTTCAAGATTTTGGTTAAGTCTTGCGATGCCGTTTTAATGAAAAATAAGAAACAGAAAATCCGCTTTTTTAAAAAACTTTTTTAGAATTAACCATAAATCGGATTTTTAAAAGGCGGAGTTTTGGTGAATCCCTATTGTAGTATGTATTGAAGCATATTAAGGTGCATCGATTTCACCTGAAAAAAACTCAAAAAAATTGTTTTTTACTATAAAAAATTTCACGTGAAAATTTAGTACAATTCAATATAAAAGATTAACATACATTAAAAAAAATGAACTAGAATTTAGAAAAATTAACTTATTTAGAGGAAAAATTTAAATAATAATTAAAAATTTTTCCTTGAAATTAAGAAAAATTATTAAATTATACAAAAATTTTACTACTGGGAATAAAATTTGTATTAGAAAACAGTAAAATTTCCTCCTAATTAGTTCATACATCATCTAAAATTTTACTGTTCGTTGAAAATCCTAGGAAATGTTTCCTTGGTTTAAAAAAAAATTTATTTTATTTAAGAAAATATTTTCTAATATCAAGTTAAATATCAAGTTAATAGTGAAAATTATCCTTATCCTGCTTCTATGGTAAAGGTAATATATTTTACCATATATTTCAAAGTACTTTACACTCATTGAGCAAGTATTTTCCCACGAAGGACTTCCGCTTTGTGAGACGCCCTAAGTGACACACGGCATCTATGGCCAAGCAACACTGGAGGTCCTTTGTCTTCTTTAATTAACTAATTTAAGGAAATCGTTGCAAAAATACAAAATATCACAGCTACATTTCTTGTTGTTGGAAAATGGAAAAATGTCATAAGTTTATTTTATGGGATTTTTAGTTTTAACTTTATTTGACATATACAAACTTAACTTTTTTTATTATTAAGTGAAAAAATAGTTCGATAAATATAAAGTTTAATAAGCGCTACGTCAATTATAGGAAAGCTATTATGCCGTAATTTATAAAATGTGCTTGCGATATTTTGTATTGTAGTTAGCAAACAAAATTATTACATAAAAGCTCAAATTTGAAATTTTTAACCTTTTGTTCAATGTTAAAGTCCATTTTACGATCATGCACGATAATTTGTTGCTTTAATTTGTTTCCTTTAATAATATTTTTTCTTGGAAATTAGGAAAACAAACTAGTTTGTTTTTAATTTATTGTTTTTTTTAATAGAATATTGAAAATGTTTTTAACGTTTTCCAACAAAAATATCCTATACCAAATTTTATTAGTTTTGAAAAATTAGATAACTTTTACTTGAAAAAAAAGAATATTTTTTTAAAATTTTTAAAATTTATCTGAACTAAGTTGCGTGAAAATTTTCCTTAGAAATAGTTCATCAGTTTCTAAAATCAAGTAAAATTTTATTATTACATAAGAAAAAATGTATTACTTTTTATCTTTAATGGTCTGAACAAATTTTTAGAAAACAATTCTTCAAGATTAGAAATTGGTATACTTAAAAACTGAATTTGGAAATGGCTTTCTAAAATTTAGTTAATTTTACTACTCGCGAACAAAAAATAAACGCACAATTAGGTTCAAGTACTTTCTCGATTTAAGTTAGACACATTTTTTGAACTATATGGGAGTATATTATGTCCTCATTATTTTTTTAACTAAACTTAATTTTATTACATTTAAGTATGCAAATTTCTTAAAACTAAGATATTTTTTTCTTAAAATTAATAAATTTTTATTTAATTGACTTGTTTTTTTCCTAAAATCAAGAAATATGACTTAGGAAAATATAAACTATTTCTGAGTATATAAACTATTTCGTTTTTCCTCAAAATTAGGAATTTTTATTCTTTTTAATAAAATTTTACTTAAATTGAGGACAATTTATTAACTATTTTAAAGGAAATTTTTGATTACATTTTAGTTTATGTCTTTTTTTTAGTGTATTATTTTTCTCGGAAGAATGTAACATTTTGGGCTCGATGTAATCGTGTCTGTCTTATAAAATTAAAAATGATTAATTTTTAAAATTTAAATAACAATTTGAGGCGATTAAAATTTTTTCATGGGAAAAACAATTTACTACACTTTAACATGCGAACACAATCTCATAATTCTTCAGCTATTTGTGTGTTTACAATGCTGACATAAAGGTAATTATATTAAACGTACAGACAATATATGTATATAATTTGTTAAAAGCCTTGTATGGTGTATAATAATTAGGTCGTTGTAAAATTTAACAAAAAGTTTTTAATCATTGTAGAGCAGATTAAAATTTGTATTACATTTTTATCAAATTGATGCGAATTGTTAAAAAAAATAAGACCATTAATATAAAAACAAGTAAAAGAATTAAATGTGGTTTTAACGTTTTTTTTTTATATGCTACATCCTAGATAATTTTCAATTGGACAAGAAATATCATTAAAAATACTAGTACTTTTTCCACTTCAAATTTCCAAAAAAAAAAAAATAAATTTATTGTATATATTTTAAAAATTTTTCATATAAATAACTTCATTAAATCTGGAAATTAAATACTAAAGCCATTTGAGGAGGTACATACGATCTGCAGAACCTCTATAATAATAATATTATTTAGATAGAAAAATTTAAAATTGACGTCCAATAACAGTATTTTAGCAAGACTCCAATAGCTTACCCAGAGATATGTGTTATTTAATATCAACCAGTCCCTAAATATATCTAAAATCTGTCATGTAATATAAATTAAAATCTTTAATATAGTATTACAAATGGTATACACAGAAAAAATTATTGTCAAAAAATTTCAAATATTTTTTTTGATTTTATGTTAATTTTTAATTAAAAGTTTAATCATATCATTTCAATTTTTAATTTATAATGAGTTTGGTGTACAAAATAATGTAGTTTACAATAAACATTATTGACAACATATAAAAGTCATATTATTTTGATTTATTTATATCTAAACAGTTATATTTTACAGTTAGTTAAATTGCATCTGAAATCCCTAAACAAAAATAAACAAAAACAAGTAAGAGCGGCTAAATTCGGCTATGCCGAATCTTATATACCCTTCACCATGGTTGGGAAAAAACTGAAGTTTATATATGGACATATATGAAATGGATAGATTTATATACGGACGCCTTTAAGAGGAAATTAACCATTTAGTTTGGAGATAAAACTTGGACTCGGGAAGATTTATGGTTCCAGAAAATAAGTATTTTAAACAAATTTATGTTTTGGGCATAACTTTTTTGTATCTGAACCGATATTTCCGAGTTTTTCAGCAAATATGTTATACTAAAGATTTTCGATCTTTTGCTATATAAGACGTATCCATAGGTCATAATACAGCTCTAGAATAGTGTTTGTTGTTTGTGTATAAAAGGTGAAGAGGTGAAAGAAAAGAATTTCAACAAATCGTTAAAAGAAATCACTAGAACTGCATGTGTTTTATTTCTACAAATTTGCATTTGGGATTTTATTTCGCTTTTTTATTAGAAATATTTGTAATTTCTTTAGCTTAATTTTAAAAATTTGAAGGAAAATAGTTTATAATTTTTTTTATAAATTATTATAAGTTATGACCTAAAATAGTTGCACTCAAAGGTAAATTATGTATAAAATTGTCTTAATATGTGAGAAATAAAATGGTTTAAAAATCTTTTTATAAATTCTTTTAAATCGGAGCAAAAATAGAAATAAAACCGTTTGTATTTTGTTTGTATCAGAGGGTTTTTATACAAATTTTGATGTTTTTAGCCTATTTATGGATTATTTAATTATTAATATAAAATTTTATTTAAATTAATTATTAAATGTAAAAAAAACAAAAAATAAACAAAAAAAAAAATCTTAACGAACCCGCGACCCTTCCACCTGTGGTGAAAGGTATAAAAACGTTTGTATTTTGTTTGTATCAGAGGGTTTTTATAAAAATGGTGATGTTTTTAGCCTATTTATGGATTATTTAATTATTAATATAAAATTTTATATAAATTAATTATTAAATGTTAAAAAAAACCAAAAATAAGCAAAAAAAAAAACAGTCTTAAGAAAATAATAAAAAAAAAGTGAATTGACCTGAAACGAGATTCGAACCTCGAACCCCGCGGGCTTAGAGAAAAAAAGTATTTGTGACATAGCGTCTAGACAACTGAGCTATTGAAGCTCACACAAAATCATCGTCAATAGAGGTACATACATAAAAGTCTTCGTCCATTAGGGATTTGTTTAGTTTTTATTTAAATGACAAATCTTTGTATGTGTGTTGTTTGTGTATAAAATGTGGAGATGACAGAAAAGAATTTTAATTATTAATATAAAATTTTATAATTTAATTATTAAATTAAAAAAAAAAAAAACCAAAAATAAGCACAAAAAAAAGTCTTAAGAAAATAATAAAAAAAATGTACAAAAAAAAAAGTGAATTGACCTGAACGAGATTCGAACCTCGAACCCCGCGGGCTTAGAGAAAAAAAGTATTTGTTACATAGCGTCTAGACAACTGAGCTATTGAAGCTCACACAACATCATCGTCAATAGAGGTACATATATAAAAGTCTTCGTTCATTAGGGATTTGTTTAGTTTTTATTTAAATGACAAATCTTTGTATGTGTGTTGTTTGTGTATAAAATGTGGAGATGAAAGAAAAGAATTTTAATTATTAATATAAAATTTTATATAAATTAATTATTAAATGTTAAAAAAAACCAAAACTAAGCAAAAAAAAGTCTTAAGAAAATAATAAAAACAAGTAAGAGCGGCTAAATTCGGCTATGCCGAATCTTATATACCCTTCACCATGGTATTCTGAAGGAGATGAATACATCGTTGGAATCTACTACCTCATAGCTCTCCACAAACAAGCGGTATCCCCATTTATTTTTTCTTAAATGTCCAAAAATTTTAATCCAAAATAATATGTCATGTAAAATCTCAAATTTATATTTTTCCATATGTTTCAGCGCTTTTCTTGTCAAATTTGGCATTTTCTAGGCAAAAAAAAGTTGGCGACACTACTATTTATTTTTTATTTATATCATTCACAATAGTTGTGAAACGTATTTAACCTACGTATTTATCTTCACACTCTTATTAAACAAAGGGATTTTACTGGAAAAATTAGAGGTAGTCCTGGTTTTTTGCTAATATCTCAGCCATTTATTAACCGATCTGTCTGATTTTTAATAGCAAACAGAAATGGATCACATGTAACAGAAATAAAAAAGAATCAAGTCCTCATCATGTCTGGGTTCTTCGGAAAACCCATTTCAACACACAGACGGACAGACGGACAGACGGACAGACGGACATCGTTAAATCAACTTCGCTCTTCATATGGACCCAGAATATATATACTTTATAGGGTCTAAGATCAATATTGTAGAAACTACAAACGGAATGACAAACTTATATATACCCTTCCACCTATGGTGAAGGGTATAAAAATGTACAAAAAAAAGTGAATTGACCTCTGACCGAGATTCGAACCTCGAACCCCGCGGCCTTAGAGAAAAAAAGTATTTGTGACATAGCGTCTAGACAACTGAGCTATTGAAGCTCACACAAAATCATCGTCAATAGAGGTACATATATAAAAGTCTTCGTTCATTAGGGATTTGTTTAGTTTTTATTTAAATGACAAATCTTTGTATGTGTGTTGTTTGTGTATAAAAGGTGGAGATGAAAGAAAAGAATTTTAACACATGGATGTGTTCAAAATTCTACATACATTTTAAACAAAGGGATTTTACTGGAAAAATTAGAGGTAGTCCTGGTTTTTTGCTAATATCTCAGCCATTTATTAACCGATCTGTCTGATTTTTAATAGCAACCAGAAATGGATCACATGTAACAGAAATAAAAAACAATCAAGTCCTCATCATGTCTGGGTTCTTCGGAAAACCCATTTCAACACACAGACGGACAGACGGACAGACGGACATCGTTAAATCAACTTCGCTCTTCATAAGGACCCAGAATATATATACTTTATAGGGTCTAAGATCAATATTGTAGAAATTACAAACGGAATGACAAACTTATATATACCCTTCCACCTGTGGCGAAGGTTATAAAAAGTATTAAAAATATTTTTAATAATACGCATATTAATAAAACCGCCACAACTTATTAATTAATTTTTTTTTAAAAAACCGCACTCATTGTTTAAATTTACAAAAATAACATAGTCTATGTAGTATTTTTATGCAGCATAGTATACACAAATCAGTGTTGCCAGAAAAGGAGATTTGGCTTCAGACTTAAAAATTTATTGATAAAAAATTAAATTTAGATAGATTTTTCAGATCGAAAGTTATTTTAAATTAATGACGTATCGGTTTTAATGCAGAGCTTGATAATTCAATTTATTTCATATTATAATTTTATGAATAAATTATAATCGCTTCATATCAATGATTCAATTTTGACTCAATTGAATAATTTGTTTTGTGATTCTGTTCGTGAACGATTTTAGGTTATTTGATTTGTTAAAATTTAATTAATTTGATTGATTAAATGAAAAGAATCAACAAAAATCCAATTCATGCTCTAAATTTGATATTAATTGAATAAAGTACAAAATTATTGAATCAGATTTAAAAATTAAATAAAGGAATCATGTTTTTAAAAGTCTATTTTAAAATTTAAAAATATTGAAAAAATTTTAATTTTTTTTTATTATAATCTCCTTTTAGCTCAATACACTTAGTATAACGTTTCTCCAATTTTTGTATCCGTTCCAAAAAATAGGAATTTTTGAGGTCCATAAAATAGGCTCAATAGATAAATAGGCTCAATGATCAATAATTTCATCGTTGGATCTAAATCTAATTCCACCAAGCCATTTCTTTAGCTTTGGAAATAGGAAATAGTTACTTGGGACTAAGTACGGAGAATAAGGCGAATGAGGGGTCAATTCGTAGTCTACTTCATGGATTTTTGTCATGGAAACTTAGCTGTCACACGATTCGGTTGGTGGTCGATTGTGAGCAAACGCGGCAGCCATCTTGCGGAAAGCTTGCTCATACCCAAGTGATCGTTCAAAATTGAAACCACTGAGCCATGTGAGATGCCTATGTCTTCCACAATATATCGCACATTCAATCTCCGATCGGTTAACACCATATCATGAATTTTTTCAATTGTTTTGGATGTAGAGACCTCAACTGGGCGTCCAGAACGTTCGGCATCTTCCGTGCTTGTAAGGCCACAACGAAAATCAGTAAACCACCATTTTATGGTTCAGAGTTCCTCCCATAGTATTTATCAAACATTTTCTTGGTTCGATGGACGGTTTTTTCCCAAAATATTTTGTTTAATGAGCCTTCGAAATTCTCTTTTTTCCATTTAAAAAAAAGCCACGATGTTGTTTGTTATGAACAGTTGTTAAACGCAAAAAAAAATTACGGAAGTTGCTCAAAATTTGACAGTAGTCTATTAACAGGTGGTACTTGATGGGAGTAGTGTTGCATTTCATATAACTACAAGGGAAGTTCGAAAAGTTACGGACTTATTTATCCGCCGTCGTATTTGAATTCTATTATGATCCCATAATTTTTTCTATTTTTATTTTGAATTTTTAGCAAACAAAATCTTGTAATTATTTTTCAATTTATTAAAGATTTTTGGGAATTTCAACTTTGAAAATGGGAACATGAGAACAAACTTTTTGGCAACACTGCGGATACGCATGCACCAGTTAAGATAAACTTTGTACCATAGTATTTTTTGTGTTGCTATTGGAACCACAAAATAAATTTTCATGCGTTGATGAATTACACATAAACATATGTATGTTTGATAAAAAAAAGTATTGAAAATCTGATTAAAATTTTAATTGATTTGAGTCTGGAATTTCAATAAAAAATTATTCTAAAATTTTAATTGATTTGATGCTGAAATTTCAATTAAAAATTTGATAAAAATTCTAACCAATAGAACTTTAATTAAAGTTTTAATTGATATAATTAAAACTTTAATTGAAAATGGTGAAGATTTTTGATTAAAAATTAAGTTGATATGGTTAAAAAATAATTGAAAAATTTAAATTAAATTAAAAAGATTAAATTTTTAATTGTATTTACAAATATTTTAATTGAAATTCGATTTTAGTTTTTTATGTGTACCTTTTTAGGCACAAATAATGCCTAAGCAAAAGGTGGCAGTGATTCTGTGGTTAACACTTCTCTTATTATTTCCTAAAATTCACTTAGTGATCTTTAAACCTTTTTGGAAGTTATTCTGGGGAACTTCCAAAATAATTCATGTTTACATCTAAAAAGGTGGATATTAACTATTGGATATTAACTAAATGTTTATCTTAAAAATAACTCACTTCTATTTCCTAAGAAGTTAGTCAAATTATCTTTATAAAATTCGTCTTATAAAAATATTTAATAACTTAAAGATTTATTTTAATGCATACAAAAAATAAAAATATTTTAACTAATTCAAGAGAATATTTTAACATTGCATCTTCGTTGCTTGCCAAGAGTAAATTAAAAAGAGTGGTGAGTAGCTTTTTTCCATTTTATGACAGGCCAATATTAAATTCATCGATGAAAACATCAAAAAAGAAGTGATGTCTTTGCCACATTAATGATGTTTTTGTTGTTTATATAGCAGTATTATTTTTATTTTCTAAAATGGAGATGTTTTTTGGTGTATTAGGCGCTAGATGAAAAAAAGTGCCAGTTAAGAATTATCAACTTATAACCATCGATATATTTCTTTTTACAAATTTGCATGTAACAAATTATTTTCAAACTTATCTAATAATATATCCATTAGAAACAACTATATGAATGATAAAGAACCACAACAACATCACATGTAAATTATTAAATTATATATATTGAATGGTCACAAATTGATACCTCTTCTTAATATTTCTATTAATTTAAGATAAGTGCTTCTAAAAACTATAGTAAAGGTTTTTTATTGGCATTAAAAAATATATACATATAATATAATTAAGACTTTCAATTTATGACTATCAATATGTGGAACACTTCATTGCACAACAACCACCAGCAAATATGTGCATAACAAGTATAAGTAACAATTCATGGAAGAAAACTCAAATAAATTCCCCATTTTTCTTCATTGAATGTCATTGAAATGTCTTTATTTGAATATTTGATATTATGAACAACTGACATTTGTGTAAGTACTGTTTGAAGACTTCTCTGTTCAATATTTCTTCTTAAACATACGCAGAATTCATATGCAATTTAAATATTTTTATTTTCGAAAATTTTCCATCAACATTAGCTACATATATGTTATACTTAGGAACATCTTTATATGAGTTTTATAAAGTCAACACTCTAAACAAGTTAAGAGTGGAAGAATAGAAGACGAAAAGAATAGAAAAGTGAATCAATTTTTATGGCAGTCACTGACATTGTATTTGCTCCCAAAAGAGCTTCAAACATCATAATATGTGGGAGTAGTGGAAAAATGACTCGTTTATGTATCATGGATTTTTATATTGCATGAAAGTCATATGTACTTCTGCTGAAATGTTATATATATATATATGTTTTTTTTTAACAAATTGAACAGTTTTGAACAAACTGCATATAATAAAACCACAAGAAAAAAATTCTAAAAGTATAGCGAAACGACCCGAATATGTTATATCCTAAATATTATCAGAAAATTAACAAGCTACATAAATAATTTCTGGAAACTAGATTGTTCAAAATTAACTAACTAAAATTTACAAAACCATTTGAGATTGAGCATGCAGGTCATATATGTCGATTCTGGTGTTCAAACGTTACATTCATGGACATAATCTCCACATCGGATACAGATATTATGACCGAAATATGGTCATCAACAAAATCGGCTTTACCCATTTTTTTTATTCCGTCTTAATTACAGATAAAAAAAAATATTCAACTGGAGAAAACTTTGTCGAGGGGAAAAATTTTTGTGGTGTGGATGTGAAAACAATTTTTATGGGAAAAAATTTTAAAGGCTAACAAAATTTTTGGGGTGATTAAAATTTGAGGTAAATAAAATTTTAGGTGTATATAAAATAATATTAACCTCTATTCATATGGTTAAATATATGACGAAATGTTTTTTTCACCATAATCTAATATCAAATTGTATTAAAATACACAAACTTTTATAAAATTTAGATGTACAAACATTCGGAGTAAAAGCGAGCACCACCGCTTTTATTTTCGCACTGTGATCGCCATATCAACGGACAGACGGTCTTTGCTAGATCGTCTTAAAACTACACAAGGATCATGGATATATATAGGCTTCATAGAGCTAAGTCCCAACTATATTGAGCTAAGTTGAATTAAGGAAAAGAGCGATACCATAACATATAGTGAAGTACCCATATTAAGCTTAAGTCAACTTTTGAATAGTTTCATCTCCACTAATTTAGTTATTTAACAATCGAAAGTTATCGTACCCAACTTATATATATAAAAAATAGCAATCAATAAATTAAACATAACAAATTAAAATTCAGAAAAATTTAAAAAAATATATGCAATTGTGCCAATTTCAACTAATTCACTTAAGTCAAATATGGGTGTCGTGTAATTTGCGTCATACTTAGAGCGGCATATAGAATCCACAAGTCACCTGCGCAAACTAACACATACAACGAAAAAAGTTTATGTAAAAATAAAAACAGTTTTGATTTTTTACACAAACCTTAACGCATACACATTTAAAATTTACGCATACCATCACAATATTGTGCAAGTCACTTTTGTAGTCTATTTACCCTATAAGTAAACTTATGTTGACTTTTCAAACAAAGTTTAAGTCACTTATATAATAAAACTCAATAAAGTTTCGTTCAAATTCAGCTAATTGAAAATTTGTCTAAATTAACGAATATTTTATAAAAAAAATTTATTTTATTTTTGTAATAATTTTCACATTTAAAGAATTTTTACTAAAATTATTAAGTTTTTATTAGTGCATTTTGTAAAAAATAATATTGATTTAAAATTAAGATTTCTTGAATCAAATTTTATAAAACATTCGATCTGTGTACTTGTAATATTGAAATCATTGCCAATCAAATTGTTCAGAACATAACATACAGCCGCATTTCTTTTGAGATGACCAAAATTCTGTTTTGCCAAACAAATAGTTATTATAACACCAACCAGTTTGTTTGCCACAATGAATCCATACAAATGTTTTATTTTAGCAATTAATTCAATTAGAATTATGCAGGGTAACGATTCAATACCTTTTCATAATAACGGTAGTGACACCCACAGTCTTTTTGTATATCCGGTCTTATTGCGCTATTTTACCGGTTTTAATTTTGAACATCTCGGACTAACATCAAAATGCCGCTTTAATACCGAAACACCAATTTATAACGCTATTTTGCAGACATAACAAAATTTACCAGGTAATATTATGAAATAAGCCCTGTGATATTAAGAGACAGATGTCACTATTAGAAAATGTCCATATCGGTATTAATGTGGGTGTGATAGACTACGACCATTAAAATGTAAAGGTGTTGCTTGCTTACCCTGGAATTATGTTATATTTATATGGATATTGTAGGGTATAACAACCGAGTGTAGCTGTTAAAACGCTACTAAAAGTTTGTACAAATTTTATTACTAACCATACTATTTATTATCAGTGATGCCACATTTTTTCACTTCTAACTATTATAGCTTTATGTAATCTTCAATCTACATACAAACACATAAATTGGATGCAATATATATGAGAATGTTTGGTTTGGTTGTAAAAGCTTTAAATTTATTGTGTATGAAATGGGTTTATTGCTACAAGGTATAACAAAAACAACAACTGAAGTTGGTCAACAACATGAAGCATTATAGCTGTAGAATTGTTTCAAAGAAAGCAACAAGTGTTTTAACTTTTTTAATTTTTTTCTCTCACACATTCTAATACGCAAACTAAGCTCAATAGGAAACCACTATGCTCAATAAGATTGTAACATGCCGCATAGTGGAAATTGTTAGCAGGTTTCAAAAATCCAAATAATTGATGGCCTTTTTATAACTAATAGTTGAGTAAATTAGAGTGACTTTGCCTTTAATATAATTCTTGGAATTTAAAAAAAATACTATACAAAAAGTTTTGTTTAATTAACGCAATACCAGCCAGAACATTGACGGTGAAAAATATTTGGTTTCGATTTTTTTGGTTGGGGTGGGAGTAAAGCAGATTGGGTTGGTTAAACATTTTTAAGACCAAAGAAAAATTTTACTGAATCGATAAATTTTAACCCATAAAAAACATAATTAAAATAATTAAAATTTAAAATGCAAATTTTGAAACCCTGATTGAATAATAAACTTTTTTTTTTCTAAATTTACGGATTTAGTGTGCAAAACTAGTTACAAATATATTATTGAAAATATTGTCCATTGCTGGTAGTCGGAAGAAGCGATGTCTGCAGAATTTGGCGAATATAGTAGCAATTCCCATTTCATCGTTGGTCTTGACCGTTCTTGCAACATCTGGCCGAGTGTCATGCTGCAAAATCACTCTGTCTTGCCTTCCTTCGTACTTCGGTAATTTTTGCTTCAGTGCGCAACTCAAACGCATGAGTTGAGTCCGCCAGCGTTCCCCTTGATAATTTTTTTCGATTTGAGCAGCAAACATTTAAATTACACACGTGATCGTGCGTGAGCGTGAGTAGAAAAAAACTTCTTGCGTGATCGCGCCTCTGCCCATCTCTAATTGAAACTACTGTTCCTCCACCCGGTATTGGTATCCAATTTGGTACCATATCTATTAGTGTAGGCTAGATTGAAAAAAGTAAGAGAAATACAGATACAATTTACAAAATTCATTAGTAGTTACAAAATATTTGCGTTTTTTTAATAAATTCTCCTTTATTGGCTTGGGGTCATGTGTGATCCCATTTCCAAAAGGGTTAAAGAGGTTATAATATTTGTTCCAAACCGCTAAGCTATAAAGATAAAAGATAACATTAAAAAGTACAAAATTGATTCATTTTTGTAAAAAAGTACTTAAAAAGAGTAAATTTACTTTTTTTTTTTATAAAAATCACACTTTTCTCGAAGTCCACAGAAAAAAGACCTCCTCACCGACAGGCCCATGGAAGAATTTACCTCAAAATTAGCATACTTCATTTAAAGGATGTATTTATTAACAAGCTCCTAAAGTTCAAAATCCATTTTTCTAAAATTTTTAAAAGAAAATTTTTTAAGAATCGCAAATGAAGTTTTGAAAATTATGACAAAAAATTAATTGATATTTTGCCTTATTGCGCACAGGTTAACAGACAGGTAATAAAACAATATTTCATATCTGAGTAATTTAAAATATAGAGAGCAAAAAACAATTATGGATTTAATCTTTTTATGAAAGTTCAAAAAAGTGCTATCAAATTTCGTGTTTTTTTTTGGCACAATATTGGTCTGGGGCATTTGATATTTCTTAGCTAGTTTTAACCGATATTGAAGTTATGCAGCTTTTTAAAAGTATAATTTTGTACTGAAATCTATTTATTGTAATACAAGTAGTTGAAAAAATTATAATATAGAACGAAATTTTCCTAAAAACTGAAAAAAGTCATATTTTTCCCATATAAACCCTCTTGAAATTTTCAATCGATTTCTGCCTCGACTCTTCTTTATCTGGTTTCCTCCAAACTTCATACTTATTAATTTTATATAGAAAGAAAGCAAATTGGACCCCGACACTCTTCAAATTCGCCCTTTAAGTAATTGCCATATAATCTTGGACGCTCTTAATATACATACTCGGGATGATCACTCTACCTCATGACGCCCAGTAATGATAACCAAGGGCATCAGAAACATGGAACAAAGTACCAAAAGCTTTTTAACAATTAGATCATGTTCAGCATGACAATTCCTATCACATTCTTATATAATATATTTCAGGGGATAGCTGAATATTCACACTATTATGTATTGTCCTACGAGTAAACAACGCAAGTGTAGTTTTTATATGTTTATTAATGACCAGTGGTTCATCATGTTTATTACAGTATAAATATTCTTACAAACTTTACTAATTAACCTTTCTGAAATGATTGCATATGGCTGAATGTGCACACCATTAGCTTAAATCGCCATCAGAAGTGAGACGACCAAAAAGTACCCAGCAAAAGCTCACCTTACCAAATAGTGAGTCTAGTTATCTAAACTCTAAGGTTTTCACGTATTACCCTTTATATTATAATTTTAACTTTTTTTATATAGGATGTCCCAAAAGGTAAGGTGTTCTGCTTACGTGCAAGCTTACGAAAAAATAAAGAATAATGGGTTACGCGTATGCATATTTATTACTACTGACCAATTATTATTATATTTTTCTGTAAGAAATTGAGCAAAACATTATTTTTTAACTCCTGGTAACCAATTATAATTTAACTTTGAGTAAGCGACAAGGTAATGCGATGCTTTTTTAAAAGGAAATATATAAATTAACTCTTTGACGGCCAATGGTTGATAGTTTTTGTCGTATTTGGCCCATTTTTAACCGATTTGTATCGACAGATGATAGTTGTTGCTTTCGCAAAATACTAACTATTTGGCCAATATGATCACCAGAAATTTATAAAAAAAATATATATTTTTGCATAATTTTTGGAACACTCTTTTCGAATACTATTGGACAACACAGGGGATCAAAATTTTTGTACGACATGGTACATTCCTCTAACTTTTAGAAACATCAAGATATTTGGAATTGGTTCACTTCATTAAATACAGGATACTGATACAAATTGGAACATATGTATCCCACGGTCATCAAAGGTCAAAAAAGTATAAGTTTTTTCTCAGTTTTGAAAATTTTTTATTCGCATTGAAATTCAAGTGATTTTTATTTGATTTGATTTCTACAGATTTTTTCTCCTGATTCTAAATTTGGTCTCTAAAATTTTCAATCTCTTTACAATTTTGAAAAATTTTATAAAAAGTATATTTCGGAACTACAATTAAAACTCAATTTTTGCCCCAAGATATTTTAAAATTTTTCTCATATTCGTGATCTGAATACCAAAATTAATTATATAAGATGTGTCATAACACAAATAAGTTAAAATAAATTAATTTTACACTACTCTAAGCTAGTTTTCACTAGCGGAAGGCTAGTTGGTAGCGTGCTAGCTTATCAGTGCGGGGGTCGTGGGTTAGATTCCCACCAAAGGCTCTGGTCTGTTTTCGCTACAACGAGCCGATGGCCTTTGTTGCTAGTTCTCGGTTAGGGTATTAGGATATAATTTGTAATTATATGATTAATATAAATAAATAAATAAATAAATAAATAAATAAATAAATAAATAAATAATTTAATTCATAAATTAATAAAATACACACTAACAAATCAAGTTATTTAAACTTTTAACAATTACTCATTATTATGTATATTAAAATAATAGAAGAAGTAAGCCATTACAGGTAACTTATTATTATTTAATTCAAAATAGTAAAATAAGTTACATATTATAGGTAATAAATTATTTTTATTTTGAAAATAATGCTGAATGTAAAGAGTACTCATTACAAAGTAATGTAAAAAGTAATGATATGTCATTACCATGTTTTTGCTGGGTTCGTCTACAGAGAAAATATTTCACGTCTTAATACCAATTATTTGACCCCGATTTTGTCCAAAAAATACACTAGGAAGGCTAACTTTAATCGCGGTAGCAAACTTTAAGTACGAACGAAATTATTTTTTTTTTCGTAATTTTTCCATAATCAGTTCAATATTTGCAATTCAGAAAGGCATAATGCAGGTAGTATGGCGATCGGATCATATTTCATATAAAATCGATCTACTCAAACACTAAACACGTTTTTTTAAAACAGATGGATCTTGTACTAAAGTTATATGAGGATCTGTATGCAACAGAATACTTTTCGGTAATAGTATGATTATGTACAGTAGGATGGAGCGAAAACTAAAATATTTAAATGAGAATGTTTAACTTCGTTTTGCAATTATTAAAATATAAGAAACAAGATTACAATTTAACATGAAAATTGATTTACAAAATTATTTCTTTTACTTATTTTTATTTTTTCATAGCTTTTTCTAACTCTCACACTGACTTAGTCGAGAATTTGTCCTTTTCGTTCAACGCTAATCTACAAACATGTGCATAACCACAGACGTATTTGTTAAAGTTGCAAGAAAATAAATAAAAACATTTTGTTTTGTTGTTTTAATGTACATAGTCAAAAACAATTTTAGCCATAAGTTTTCTTTTATTAAAAAACTTATGGCACCACTGCCGTTGTACAATTTAAACTTATTAAACTTTTACCCGAATGCAATACAGAGTTGAGTTGCATAATCTCTGTAAACAATCGTGTTGAAATAATTTTTTTGTTATGCTATTTTTTTGAAGTGAGGCTTCATAAAAGTTTTATTTTGAAACGTCTGTCAACATGC
This sequence comes from Eustalomyia histrio, assembly GCA_949748255.1. Lineage (NCBI taxonomy): Eukaryota > Metazoa > Arthropoda > Insecta > Diptera > Anthomyiidae > Eustalomyia > Eustalomyia histrio. The sequence goes on along the minus strand of OX456527.1, from coordinate 89,626,915 downwards.
GTCAAACGTGACATTGTCAACGTGAGTTTTTGTTTGCAACAACTAAATTTAAAAAGTTTGATATACAAAATACGATGAAAAACATGCAACATTGGTCATTGTCTAGCATAGAAATAAAAAAATCATGGAAAATTACTTTGTGCTCGTAATCTAAATAAAACAGTTGTACGTTTACCGTTTGTTTGTCTGATGTTTCTTATTGTTATTGATATTAACTGTACTGCATTTTGATGTGAATCCTTTTAGACTTTTTTTTAAGGAAATTTCAAATTGTTAAGTAGTTACGGGAGTGTTTCCCGAAATTTTTATCTGATTCAGACAATCTTTGGTAATTGTTTTTTTTTTTTTAAACTATACTCCTCAGCAGTATGCAACATATTTCGTCAGCTTATTATTGGTTTAGCTCATATGCCAAAAACTCCGTAGTGAGAAAAACGATAAAGAAAGTTTGGATTAATTTTTGTTAAAATTAACATGATAGATATTTTTTTTACTTTAACCACGCATTCCGGCACATATTGTAAACATTATTGTAAATTTTCATACCTTTATAAACAATAAATCAAAAGTTATTAAAAGTTTTCTATTATTTATTTATTCTCTCAAATTTTTTTTGAAAATCGACTTTTTTTGGTGCATATCCACAATAATTTGTTTTATCTGACTTTTTTTCTATATGGATTAAAATAGGATGTCAGTGAAAATCACCATTAAAATGAAAAAATAGACCTAGATTTATAAAATTTGGCATTTAGAAATCTTATTTCTAAATAATAAATGCAAATTTTTATTTTTTTTTTTCAGATTTATTAGTAATATAACAAAAAAATAAACAGTTCTACTGTTATGATAAAAAATACATAAAAAATAAACAGTTCAACTGTTATTATAAAATAATACATTTTATAAATATATGTCTTTAAATATTACAGTTAATAAGAGTCTTTTAATTTCATTTTTTATACTATTAAAAAAAATAGTTATTTAAATTAACCCAACATTTTTTTTTTTGGTTTTAAATTAAATCTTAAGTAAATTTCGAAAATACATTTTATGGTTGTTTGGCAAAAATATTAGTAAGTCTTTGATATCTTTTTTCTTCTCATTTGGGATAGTTGACTGTGACAAAGTATTAAGGTTTTGGGACAAAACATTTTGCGGAGTTTGGAAACATTTTCTTGAACCTGATTTTATTATTGTAATTGTTTGAAATTCGTTATCTCTCCCAGAGTTTTTACATTCAATATGAAATTCCTCTGATTTTTTGTACACCAGTACTTTAATTTTACAAAATGGAACTTTTCTAAAGTCCAATTTATTTGCCAACACTGAATAGGCGTGAAAATTATTTGGAAGCATTTCCAAAATTTTTAATTGCGTTTTATTTGTCGGCATACTTTTAAGCAATTGTATGAGATGAAGTGGGCTAGGGATCTCAATATTTTTAAGTATCTATCAATTACACCATGGACGCAGTCAACTTCTTGAAATAATGAATGTTCTGGCTCCGAAAACTTTTGTATTATCATATTAATATCTTTTTTTTAAGAAATGCCAGGATATTCTTTAACAAGTTCATTTAAAATTTTAATTAATGCACTGGCAATGTCGTTACCTCTGCGGCCACTATGAGCTTGCGTCTATAAAGCACAATATGTTAAGGGTTTTACAGTTGGGATTATTACAGTTGCAGTAAGGTTATACATATTTAATTTTCTTTTATAGTAAAAGGTAGACGCGTTTCCCTTTGGTAGGCTAAATACACTTTGTAAATCATAGCAAATAATAGCCTTGATATTATCTAAGTTTTTTCTATCATTATCACGATCAGCTTTTAATGCATTGTTGTGGCAATGCTGCAAAACAATAATGAAGTTAATTTTTTAAGTTTTTAAATGCAAAATTGGGTGCAAATGCCAAACGGTGGCGTACGCAGCAAAACAATGCTTATTTAACGTCAAAATTATGGATATAAAGCAAAGTCGATGCTGGATATCTCAGAAATGAATCAAGATATCGCGAAATGGGTTTCGGTATCGGAAAGAGGATAATTATATTATATATTATCCATTCCTAACCCAATTTTTACAAAAATGGTGGATGCACCATACCAATAACAAGCTGACGATTTATTACTGCCACTATGTGGCGTATGATTAATATGTTTTTCACTGAACTTATAAATAACACTCATACGCTTAAGGGTACTTCCACAATGCGATATTTATATACGGCTTTTTGAAAAAAAAAAATAATAATAAAATAAATGTATATTCTTTATTTCTTGGCTATTTATTCAAATTTTGTTTAAGCTAATTAGGCCTAACTATAAATGAATATTACAAAGGTTAAAAAGAGTACAGCTTTAGCACAAGTCTTACTTAAGACAGGTCACACAGCTGATTTCAGGCAAGTGAAAATATAAGATAAGGAGACAACAGAGAAAAAGAGATTTACGTTGGAAAGTTTACATATTCAACAAACCAATAACCTGAAAAAAGATACAAAAAATACAAGTTACATGATTGACATTACTTAATGTTATGTGATAATATCACTAAGTTGTTTTTTTTTAAATGTTGTGTGTAATTAAATTAAATTTTAAAATAAACGTTCTTTGTTTTATGTATAACAAATATTGTTTTTTTAATGTAAAAATTCATATTACTGTAAGTAATTTTTGTTTTTTTATTCAATAATCCCTGCGAACATTTGGAAGATATCTTCCAAAGGCGACTAAAAAGCAATATCTTCCTTTTATCTTTTGGAAGAAAAATTTCAAAGCAATATTTTGTTTCTATTTTCTTTTTATCAGTTTGAAGAAATATTGGCAATATATAGAAAAAAGAAAATTTTAATTTACTTTTTGATCATTTGTAAGGTATTATTTATCGCAGAAGTATCGATTTTTTATCACCTTGGTGATTTTTAATATCTTTTTGATATCAGTTGGCGGATATTTTAGCAATATTGAGAAATATCTGTCAACAATTAAAAAAAAAAATACGTTAAAAATTGTTTATTATTTAATATCGGGATATTTGAACAGCCAAATTTACCTTGATGACAGGTACAACTAATTAACCAGCATTTCTGTGATTAGAGATAAATAATAACAAAACATAACAAAAGAATGTTAATATCAAAACCCGAAAAATCAAGATCCGTCCCAGGATCTCGATTTTTTCAAGTCCCTCAACAATAATACAACTGCCCAACCAAAACTAAACTATTATTTTTTTCTTTTAACATAGATATGTGCTATACACTTTTTCGAAATTCAACATAAAATATCATTAGTGTTTTGATGCAAAAGCATTTCCTAAATGCAAAGGATCGTATGGGCAAAAGAAACAAACCAAAATAACTCCGCTGAATACATTTCATACCCTATGACACCATTTTTTACCGTAATTTTTTGTTATTATTCTTTTTTGTACATATCTATTTTACTGTTTCTCTTTATTTCCTAAGATTCATTCTTTTTTTTTAACAATAGTATTAATATGTTATTATTTTATTTATTCTCTCAATTAAAATAAAATTAAAAAGCACACAAAAAACATTTTTATCTTAATGGTTATCAAATATCGATATCTTTTTTTTTTTTTTTTTTTTTGTCTTACAAATGAATACTTAGCGATATCTTCTAGTTTTCCCCCAAATGATTATTTTGCAATTTCGCCGATTTTTCTTCCAAAAGTGTTGCTTTTGTATTATTTGGAAGTATCGCTTAGGATCGGACATTTTTTCCCCAAGCAGGGATCTTCCGAAATAAGAAAATTATTGTTTCCGCAATAAGTTTTTTCTTCCAGGCGATACGATTTCGAAATAATTTCGTATCGCAATGTTTGCAGGGATTGACATAATTTTTGTTTGTATTATTTAAAAAAACGAACTTTGATAAAGTCAGCATATAATTGACCAAATATCAGGAAATATGGAATAAACAGTTAGTTTTTTGGCTTTAAGAAAATCAGAACAAATAAAATAAATCCACTTGTCAAATATTTTTTTTATTAAATTATTTCAAAAAGGAGCTTTTAATATTTTATAAATAAGCCATCGATATGGCTTAATGTGGAAAAGCTCTAACTCGACTTTTTATATCTTTAGAGGCAGAAGTAAAAATTCAATAATATCGAAAAAACTATTAACCACTATCGTTTTCCCATTTTGGTAATTGCAAGTTTTGTTGGTATATGGGTTATACCCCTCAGCATGCAACCCTGAAATCATCTAAAAATTTCTATTTGAATTCAAAGACTGCCCCTTAATGTCGTGTCCAAACCTATTTTCATAGATTTTTAAATTGTGAAATGTGAATTTTATTTTTGGAATTTTCCGAAGAAGCTAAGTACAAACCTCCCCATTTACATCCAGTCAAGCCGCTTTGGCAAGAAACTTGAAATCTTAAATATTTGCTTCCTGGAGTACAGACTATTCACTGAAGAGGAATTTTATTAGATTTTTCAATAGGATTGTTGAAAAGGAGGTTCAAAAGGATAAAAGTTTCCCTTCCTTAATGCTCTGCCCAAACCACTTTAGTTGAAAAACTGTGTCACGGAGTATATACTACGCACTTTTTGAAATTTTCGCCAGGAACGTCTTACATATAGGGTTTGAAAGGGGAAAGGCTCTTCCAAAACAGCCTGTCCAACTAATGAAAATGATAAAAAATGGGATATCAAAGGGGAAACATCTGCCCCTTAACATCCTCTCCAAACTGCTTTGGCTATAAACCTGATATTTAAGATATGTGTTGATTGTGGGAGTTATGCCCAAAAATTTGGTAAAATAGAGATTAAAAGCGTGGAAAATACCGCACTTATAGGTCTGCTCAAAGCGCTTTGGTAGAAACCTAAAATTTAAAGGAGTGAAATTAAAATACTAAAACTGGTAATCTAAATGGAATAGAAACCAATCGCTGACATTTAAGACATATATTTGCTGGTGTACGGGCTTATTTACTAAAGAGACACTTTTTGTAATATCAAAATTGTGGTAAAAACCTAGCAAACAGGCTGAAATTGTACTTTGATCTTTGCAAAACCTTAAACTAGTGACATGAATATTAAAATTGAGATATCTACTACAAAGAGAAAAATCTACTACAAGAGGAAAAAATTCAATTATCAAAATATTCTTGTTATTTCTCACAGCTTTAAAAGTAAGAAGCTCTAAAAAATTTCCAGTAAAAATACAATCAACTTTATTATCTATTAAGTCACCTTGTATTAAATAGGGTGACTATAAATTTCTCGATGCAACAACTTCTCGCATTGGATACAGAAACGAGGTGCTGATGTAAAAAATTGCCGTTATGTAAGTATACATGCAATAATCTCTAAAAAGTTAATGACAGGCATTCATTTATGGCCTTTATAAAATTTTGCAAATTTTCTGTATTTTTTTTTCAAAAATCAACCTATAGTTTAATACAAAATTATTGGCATATAATTTTATAAAATAAAATTTGGTTTAAATGGAACAGTATCTATTTACATTAAATTGGTGCTGTTATATCTAAGAATAATTCAGATCACTTTGTATCTAATTTAATCTCTATTGACAGTTCTTTGGATCCAAACTAATATTTTTGGATGAATTAAATTTTACTCGTAAAGTTTTATTTGAGAAAATTATCACAGTGCAAATTTGCATTACATTATCAAAAATTAAAATTAAGAATTGATTTTAAGAAGTACTATGGTAAATGCATCCAAATACGCGTTATCATGTAGTATAGGAAATTTATTTGGCCATCAAATGCACTAGCCATTAAGTGCTTTAAGCAATTTTAGTTTTCTGTCGACTTTGTCCTATATTTCAAATCGGTGGAGCTCTGGATCGAAACCATAGGCAATATGAGTATTAATTTTTTTTCTGTTTGATAAATTTGAGATATGTTTACATTTCCTTCCTTTCGAGATAGTGCCGCTTAAAAATACGATTTATTTATGTATATTATTTTCGCTAGCATATATTAAAATATTTGGCGAAATCTTTTTGTGAACTGGAGCATGCATTCTTTCTAAGTAAAAAACTTATGATTAGATGCACTAGCACTTTTAGAAATCGAAAGGAATGATTTCGCCAGAAGTATTTGTGTATTTTGTTATTGTTAAAAAATTTAATACTTTTTTAACATTATTTCTGTTTGTTAATTAGTTTCGCTTTAACTCTGTTCATTTCAATCAGATCTTGAAAAATATAATTATTTTTTTAATCAATTTGCTTCAAAATTTATTAGCTTTATGAATCAGGCAATTATTTATAATAACTTCACATCAATAATTTATTCTAATTTATATCGATTCTTTTGATTCTAATAAATATTTTTTTATTGTGATTTTAAATACTACTTTTTTTTATTATATTACTCAAACAATACATATTTGATTAAAATTATATGTAAAAATTAAATAAATCCAAGCTATATTAAATAATGAATGAAAAGGAAATTGATATTTTGACAGGACTGATTCCAATAACAACAGGTAAGGACAATCTGCAGTAAAGACATACTGTTTTATTATTATTAAATCTAAAATAGTCGACAATAATGAATGCATTTATATTCATTACGAAATTTGTATGCAAAATAAGAAAACTTGAGTAAAAGAAGATGGCGCCAAAATTACTGCACTGATTTTTCAATCATCATAATATAAAAATAAATGAATATATGTATTAGACTTATTGTCGTCTTGAAAAGTGTCCATTTTATAGCAACAGGCAGCAAATAAATGAAGGGGCGAACAACAACAGCAACAGCATATTTTAAAAAGAATTTAGGTTTCTTGGCTGTGAAAAGTTCAAAAAACTATTCAGTTTTAGATATAAAGTGGTATAAAAAACATGAAATTAAGAGTGTTGAAGGAAAATAATACAAACAAATGTTAAGTACAACAAAATCTTTAAAAACTATTATAATATATACCGAAAATAAACAAAAGAGTTATACAAAATATATTCCAGTTGGAGGTAAAGTAAGATGAATCTTTTTTGATTAAACTATGTATGTCATACAAATTACTACAGCCATATGTAAACAAAAATTCTATTAGTTATGTGAAATATACAAATTGCTAAAATGAAAAATTATTTAATCTAAACAAAATATTGTCAGTTACAGATTAGAAATTTTACACTCCAATATATTTACATCTCTAAAGAATACTATGGGCTAAGCACTGATTTTTTTGTGGCGAAAATAATTTTTTGTTTTTAAACATGCTATTCCAAAAGATTTTGAAATTATTTAAGTCGTTTTTAGAATCTGTGATTGACGATGTTTTGAGGCAAAAGTGAATAAAATACATTATGCTTAAACTGCAATAACAGTCAGTTTCCGTAAAACCTGAAAGTAATTGAATTTTGTCATACATAATTATTTTCCCAAATTCTAAACAAAATACTATACAAAATACCCTCTACAGTGTTTTGGAACAATGAAAAAACTGAAATTAGATGTGAAAAAATTGTTGTTGTGTAAATAATTTTCGTGGTAAAAAAAAATAAATTACGTGGTGAAAAAATTTTTGAGGTGAAACACAATTTTTGTGGTGAAAAAATTAAAGGTGAATATAATATATTATTCAAATTTAGGCAAAATATGACGAAATAATTTCTTAGCAGACGCTTATATGAACTTGTACACTCAGCAAAAAAGATTCATCATATTTATGAAAAAACTTCTTAGCCATGATGAAAAACTTCATAGATTGTCTTCCAATGTAACACTTGATAAATATGATGAAGCTGTTTCATAAAAATGCAAATTGATGACACTTTTCTTCATATTTATGAAACCTTGCATAAAAATGAGAAAGAATTAAAAAAAAATATATATTTAATATGATTTATGAAATATTTCTTTATAAAGGGTGTCCCAAGAAGAACGCAATTTTTAAATTTTAAATAAAACACAGATATTTAAAAAAAAATCCTGAAACTTTATTATATCGTAAAGTAGACAGAATGAGGTTATGTATGGAACAATATATCGTGAAGATGGCCGCCGCGGCTTTGCTGGCATGCACGCGATCTTTTAATGAAATTTTCAATGACCGTTTTGCATGAATGCTGCGGTATTTCATTAATGCAGCGTCTCGTCACTCGAGGATTTTCCTCACCCCAAATGCGACAATTCTGCCTTATGACGAAGCCATCAAGATGAAAATGGGCCTCGTCACTGAAGATGATTTTTATCGGCAAAATCAGCATTTTCATGTTGTCTCTCCAATACCCAATTAACGGACTCCCTTCGCTGTCCATGGTCAGCTGGCTTCAGTTCCTGAGTCAATTGAACTTTGTATGCATGAAGATGCAAATCTTTCGTCAAAATTCGCTGCAAAGTGGATTTGAAGACACCAATTTGCTGAGCTCGGTGTTCAAATGTCAAACAATGACACTTCGAATGTTGCCAGATTTAAAAATTGCGTTCTTCTTGGGACACCCTTTATTTATGACGAAGTTTAATCATGGTTATGAAGAAGTTTTATCAATATGCTTGATGAATTTTTTTTTAATTTAATTTGCTTTTTTTAAATTATTTATGTAAACAAATTTGAATGGAAATTCAGGAGCACCTTCACTTTTTCTTTAAAAGCTTATTTACCGCTGGACTGATTTTTCTTTCAACAATACCAATCTGCTCTGAAGGATAACAAACAATCTGAAATGAAACGAACAAACCCGCTTGCGCTATCGAGGCGTGATCGCCAAATATCCTAAGTTAAAATAACAGAAAATACGATTTAAAAGAAATGCTATTTTTTAAAAAACCGGTCTATTTACTTTTCATTTAAATCAAATTGGTTTTGTTATTTATTTTAAAATTGTGCTTAAACAACTGTAAAAACAAATGATCAATTAGTTAAAAATAAATTTAAAAAATTGACCTAACAATTTCATAAAAATTAATGTCAATTCGAAATTAAATAATTTTGTATAAAAACAAAGAATTTAAATAAAAAACTAAATAAGAATTTTTTTAATATTTAAATATAAATTTGTAATAACTGTAACGAAAACAAATAAAACACAAATTTCCATTGTGTGGGTAAATTTCAGGGACTGAAACTGAACCCGAACCCAAACGAGTTCAGGTTTATAAAAACTTTGAACCCGAATCCGCTGAACCCAAAAATTTAACCAGGTTCGGGTTCAAAAATAAAAAAAAAAATATTCTTGCTGTTCATAAAAAATATTACATTTCTTGCATTCCAGTTTGCAGTGCTCAACACTATATCTACTACTTTTAAGAAAACACTTGATCCATACAGAGCTATTTGCAAAAAATTGCGAACACCAAAAATTTCTTCTTTAACTAAAAAGCTAAACTTGAAAAAAACGTACTAGACTGTCAACTAGATGGAATTCCAGTTATGAAATGGTTCAAGCCTTATTGGAATACAGAAGTTTTTGTTCAGAATTACTGGATGCTAAACTCACAATATATTCTCCGTTACCAACTGTAGTTTATTTAAAAAGTAATACGTAAAGTTTGTTTTTAAATGAAAAATCAACGGAAATTCAAAGAAATATAGTTTTTAACTATTTGATTCAGTCATTCAAAAAACAAACTACACAAATTTACAGACATTCAGTAGGAAATGATATTTTCTGTTAAAAATAAACTTTTATGTTTTCTGTTTCTAAAAATATAAATTCATATAATTTCTTTTTTGTTTTTTACCAAAACAGTTTGTATATATACAAAATTATTTCAATAAAAATTACAATAAATTATTCAAATATAGATTACATACATAGAAAATAAAAATATATAAGTACATCTGTGTGTGTGTTGTAAAATTACATACAAATAAAAAAATTTTCAATTTGAAAAACAAACCATAAAAATTGTTTTTTCTACATTTTGTCAGTTAAAAATTTATGGTTATTTAAACGACTTTGGATTGCTTTAACTACTTTTGTCGATTATTAAACAATGATTGAAAATAAACAAGAATGGGCTGAATATAATGAAAAATCAGTAGTCCTCTTTTTGATTGTATTTTCGATTAATTTAATATGTATTTTAGATTATTTTTAACGAAATAATATTGTGAGTGTATGAATGATAATATTTGGAATATTTGTCAAGAATTTGTAGAAGTTCTTAAACCTGTTGAAAAATTAAAGCTGAACAGATGACTTTAGGCGATTTTCATAAGATCTGGATTAGTTTTAAATTAGAGCTAAAAAAAAGATGACAAAACAAAAACATTTTCACAAGAATTATATGTATTTAAATAATAAAAGAGAAAACCACTTTATTAATAATCCACTTTTGATTGCAGCATTATATCTAGATCAGTGATCGGCACTCAGGGGCCGAACATAATCGGCTTTGTTGAAGAAATAAAGTACACTCTAAAAATTTGATTTTTTTTATAGGGATTTTTTTTTATTTCAGGTATTTATTTTGTTTTTCGTTTACATTTTAAATTATAAATGTGGAACGTTGAGTGGGATGAATTTTATATTAGTGAAATATATTAAATGAGTGCTTTGTATGCAATCAAAAAATTATTATTATCATTATAATGAATTATTTTTATTTTTTATAATAGAGAAAACATGAACAATTTTAATGCAATGAATATAGATATTCTCTTATAGATTAATTCATTTATTAATTTATCCATTCATTCATTTATCTAGAAAAATAAAATAATTTCTTACGGTGTAAAACACCAATACATTCATATTCTCTCTTTCTGCCGACCACTGATCTAGTTAGCAGATTTAAGTTAATGCTAAGTCCCGAAGATGTTAAAAATGCTAAAAAAAAACAGATTTTAAAAATAATTAAAATTTTTAAAAAATTTCCAAATGGAAAGAGGAGAAAATAGTTTTATGAGAGAATCAATATATTGTTCTTCAGAAGTTGGTGAAGATATTCTCGAACAAGTTCTAAAAAAGAAGGCACGATTTTCTAAATCAAATTCTTCTAATGAGAGGGCCTTTTCAGCCTTGAAATTCATTTTGTCGTCACAAAGAACAAATTTAAACGAAGAAAACTTAAAAAATATATTAATTATAAAATTTAACGAAAATTTCTTTGATAAATACACAAAATTTCCTTTTGATAAAAAATTTTTACTTATTACCGAACCCGAACCTGAATTTTTTTTCGATTCCCTGGTAAATTTTTTTTAACTTTAAAAAATTAAAAAAAGAAATTAAACTAAAAAATATCGGTAAATGGCAGACAGTAAATCATTTTGAACAAATGCATAAAAAAGTTAAAATAAATATTTCTTTGAAAAATAAATTAATGTTCCTTTATTTTTAATTAAACAAAAAACTTTTTTATTAAACTACAAACAATAAACCACATAATATTCTGTGTGCAATTGCTTTTAGGAAATATTGATCCGTAAACGGATTAAAAACAGCATCATCTACTAATATAACTTTTGACTTCAGATTTATGTTAGTAGACCAAAATACATAAAAATAATTTGACAAAATACAATAGATTTGTATAAATATATTAGCGGTTAGAAATAAATCCTCAAAAGTTTCACGGTATCTAACTAATGTTTAGGGAATTATGGTCCATTGTTTAATGCATGCACATAAGAATGTTTGAAAATTAAATCTATACATTTTTGTATTTGAAATCAAATCATTGGTATTCAATGCCTTACTATTACATATATACATCATAACCACCCACAATCTATTGTTTTGCATGTGAAGATATTTGGAACATTATATATTTTTTAGATATTCTTGATATTAAACAATAGTATCATCAAAATCCAACAAACAAACGTTTAAATACGTGAGTACACATGTTCATTCACAAACTTTGTATATATGTATGTATATTGAGTATGACATTTATACTAAAACGAAAGGCAATCATGCTAAAATATCAGTTTCTAACTACATAGAAAAAAAAACGTACACAAAAGAAAAAAAAAAGAGAAACAAATCCTATGTCATGAAAAACAAGTGAATTTTCAACAAAACCTTTATGTAAGCCAAAAATATTGAAAGGGTTGCAGTAAAATGAAAGGTAATAGAAAAATTGATGAAAACAATAGTTTTTGTGTAGAAAATAGAAGCAAAAAAACACGCATTTAATTTCGATTACAAACACCAAAAACGTATGTCAAACAATGAAATTCACGATTTCCGTTTCCTGTCATTTCCTCACTGACTTAGTGAGAAATTACAGTGAGTGTTGCCATAATTTTTGAGATTTATCTGTTTCAAATTATTTTAATTCGATCTCGCAGATTTTTTAAAACCTTGATTACTTGCTAAAACAGGACAGACGGCTGAAGTACTCCAAAATTGTAAGTCTAGCTTTAGAAGTAAAATTATGCTACATGTTAATTATTGTTGTCCCCCATATCACAGCGAAATGTATTTGAAATTTTAGAGTTCTCCCAAAAAAAGTTTTCTTTTAAGCTTTAAATAACTCTCCCATATTGTACTTACTTAGTACTTTCAAAACCTTTAAAATATAAAATTTTATTAAACACATCTTAATTCGAATTACCACATAACCACTGTATTCCATATTACATTAACTTCTCTCAATATTTTTACACATTCTTTTCAAACTAGTAGTCTATTCATTTAACTTTTATACAATTCAACTACTAAATCCGCTTTTTTCAATAATATTTACATATGCACATATTTTTATACAACTACCCGTATCAGTGTGAATACAATTCAAATCACATTGATTTTAAAGCAGAAAAAAAATCTATGAGTTTGAAAGAAAAAATGCAAAATCCACAAAAAAATCATCCTGCAACATTTAGCATGCCAAACGTGTTGAAGAACACATTTCACAAATGTTGTTTTACAAAAAAACAAAAAAATTTAAACGGAAATACAAAACCTCCTCGTAACATTTCACATATTTAATCACATACACACACACATTGAAAGAATACTCTAATGTAAACTATGGACATAAGTTATACAAATATTTTGAAATAAAGTATACAAATATTTTGAATGAAATTGTTCCACCAGCTATGATGCGGCTAGGAGTTATCTCTAATGATATATTTTTGATACCATATTTGTGAAATACTACCCAAGATATTACTTTGAGTTCGTGCCGTTAAAATACTACTTGCGAATGTCAACGTAAACAAGTCAGCGGCCCGGATAGAATACTAGCACTGGTGCCGAAGCTATTTTGTCCCTCACTTTTTCCTATCTTTAAAAATTACCTTTAATACATATTTATTCTTTCGCAGATGTGAGAAACATCTATCATTTAGATTCCTTCCACCATAGGCCAAGTCCTTTGAGGTTGGGAGCATGAGACAAAATATGAATGAAACACTCAATATGGACCTTTAAGTGGGACCTAAGTGAAAAGGGTTTAATGCATGTCATACACAATCTTGTTATTTGACCCATGTACGGGCCGTGGGGTCACCAATGCCATCTGTACACATGGGGGGAGAGTGTCGATATTAAGGAATCGGATGCTCTTGATGTTCTGGGCATGAGAATTCAATGTTATATCCGCTGGAAAAATCACAATATTCAGATGTCGAAAGAAGCACTCATGTGCTTAGGTTTTCTTAGCCGGTGTATAGTTCTTACACCGGCTTCATCACTTCATCTGATCTTCTCATTATCTATACCACTTTTATTCGTCCGAAAATGGTGTACAACTTACATACTTGGCCAGGGGCTGCAAAACTAATTTTGCGGCTTGTGGACCGTCTTAAAAAGAGGACGTCGCACATTGGGTTCAAATGGTATCAAAGTGGAGATTAATTGAATGAGGTTTTTATAATAAATTTTTGTATAGGGTAAAAGTAGATACAATTCTACATCACTAGCTGTCAAAATCAATCAACTAAGTTGTTTACTTTCTTTTCAGAGAGCGATAAAAGTAAGCAAATTATTGCTGTTTTTCAAAAAAGTGAAAAAATTGGAAATTTTTACAATTCAAACGATTATTATTTGTTTTAAATCCATTAAAAGTAAATCGTTTATAATAGAACCTTCAACATCAGGTATTGAAGTATATAGTAAATTTTTTTGTTTATAAAAATTATGTGTATTCTTTTTAATAATTTTTTAAAAAGCTTCAAAAAAAAGCATATAATGGGCCACAAATATTAAGTTAGTAAGAGTTGAAATTAGTTTTATGGATTTTAGAAAAGTATAGGATATCAGCTTATATTTGAAAAAAAGTCCAGACAATGCCCGGCCCGGTCGAGATAATCGAACTTATAAGATATCTGGTTTTCGTTCGACATATTCGCTTATCTAATAGAGCACATCCGCTTATTGTCGATTTTCCAGCGGACAGCACTACGCTTTCAGGAAAAAATCGTTCTTAGGTCGTAATATCAGTATGTGGAATAAACTTCCAGCAGGGGTCTTTCCTGTCACTTACAACTTAATGAAATTTAAGTCAAATATCCACAGACACTACTCCCTCTTTCCTCAGCCTTTAAGCTAACTTCCTTTCGCCAACTTAATGCACAGCATTAGAAGGGTATGCCCTGAGCGTTAGTTCAAAGTAAAATAAACATTTTTAACTTGGGATATAAAAAAGTGTAACCATTGAAAAAGATGAGTAAATAAAACACAACGATTTAGTTCAAAAATCGTTTTTTATTGAAATAAGATATTGGCTAAATTTTCTTTGACAAAATACTTAAACTTTTCGGATATCTCATAGCCAACCTCACTTATGCCACACAAATTATTATCACTTACGCAGGATCTAAGAACAACTTTGGGTTTTGTTAATTTCTTTTATCAATTATTTAATTTTTTTTTATTTTTTTGAAATAAAGCATGTAAACGAAAAATTTTTTACATTTTTATTTTTTAATAAAATTTTAACTTAAAATAACAAAATTCAAATTATTATTACAAATTAAGAACAATACTTAAACGTTTTTAAAACTAGTGAAAAGTTTACGATTCGCGGCGAGATAATGCGTAGGTGCGTATTTTACCTTTTAACCCACTCATACGTTTTTGGACACCTTTTCTAAAAATTTTATTAACTGCTTTATTCCATTTGAAGTGCAAATTTCTCTCAGTTTTAGCTACCTTGGGTGTTTTTCGCAGTATTAATTTTATATGAGCCCAAAATTTTTCCACTGAACGAAGTTCAGGGCAGTTTGGTGGATTGCACTCTTTTTCGACAAATTGTATATTATTATTTCTAAGCCATTCTACAGTTTCTCTGGAATAATGAATTGTTGCTAAATCAGGCCAGAATATTGGTGGAGTAGAATGGAGTTTATACAAAGGCAATAAACGTTTTTTTAAACACTGTTTTATGTACGTTTGCCTGTTCAATGTGCCTCGTGTAACAAAAGGCTTAGTGAATTGCCCACAGCTGCAAATTGCTTGCCATACTAAGAACTTTTTTGCAAATTTGTCAACTTTTTTGTATTGAAATATTTTCTTTACACCTCCCCTCATATATGCAGTATAGTATTGGGATCCAGGAATTTGCTTGAAATCCTCTTTGACATATGTTTCGTCATCCATCAATATACAGCCTTTAAAATCGTTCAGAACTGTCCTTAATAGTTTTCTGGCCCGTTTTTTGCTCTTACATCAACTCTATCTGTTCTGTTTGGCACTTTTATTACTTTGTATGATCTAAGCTTATATTTTTTTTAACTTTTTGAACATACATATGAGACACTTTAAACTTTTTCGCTAAATTTCGAATCGACATGTTTGGTTTAGACACCAGTACATTCCTCACTTATAACGCCAATTTTTTATTAACAAATCCAGGAATTCGCCCAGATCCAGGTTTTCTTTCAGTGGAGTGGGTCCCCCTAAACTGGTTTATGATGTTCTTTGCAGTTGCTCGGGATGTACCAGTTAGCCTTACTATAGCTGCAAATGAGGCATTAGGGTTAATTGAAAAAGTGTCCACAATTTTTTTTCTCTGTTTTTCTAATTTTGATGTTGACGCCATAATCGTTTATTTAAAACTGAAAACTTTGTATGCATTTTGTTGTTTACACATCACAGAATTTAAAAACTAACGGTACTTTTTAGTATTGTTTGTTTTCATCTCGAAATTGGCATTAGAATTTGTAAAAAATTTTTCGTTTACATGCTTTATATATTTTCTCTTATTTTGTTTTCGATTTAGATCGATTTTGCAAATTTGAAAGCTTTTCATACTTATCAATTATGCATTTTACAGTATTGTGGCTTCTTGCCATGATAAAACCAACTTCACGCAAACTTTTTCCTTCTTTATAATGTTTTAACACAAGTTCACAAAAATCAAGGTAGGTTTTGTTTACCCATTTTCAAAATAAATTTGGTTGTGCAGAAATCTTCAGTCAATTGATAATTTTTATAATAAGTTAATATTATCTAGAATGTGGTAATAAAATTCATCACAAAAAATAACAGTACTTTTTTGTATAATTGATGCACAAGTTGCAGTTTCTTTTGACGTTAATACGAAAATTTTTTGGTTTTTTTAACATACATAATTTTTATTATTGTAATATTGTTGTTGACTTTTTAGGGTAAAAGAAAATAAATATATAATAAAAAACAAAAAATGTTAAATAAAGTATAATTACAAAAGAGTCAAATAAAACTGAAAACATAATAATCCAACGTGTACAGTTTCTTTGGACACTGACAGTATATTGAAATATCTTAAAACAAGCAGCAAGAGTGTAAAGTGTTATCTTTATAAGAATTGCGACATTTTACCCAGAAGCAGTTTCCAGTTTCTTTTCAATACATTCAATTTCTTTGGATAACACACGGTAGAATTTTATTATTTTGCATTGCAATTATATTTGTAAACTGTTTTTACTAATACAATTTTTTAATGTTGCATTTTTATGCATTTAAATTAGCGAACAAAATTAAGTTTCCTATTTGCAGTCACATTTAATTTATTTTTTCTCAGTAACTGGGAGTATTACATTCTCTTTATTTTCTTAACTCTTTGGTTACAAAGAATACAAATTGATGCTGGCAACTGAATTTGTTGCCAGCTACTAACAATTTTTTATCTGATTTTTTATTATCACAACCGCAAACTTTAATTACCACAACTTGTATAATCAATCTGGACATTTTAAATATAAGGCTTATCTGTATAAGAAATCTTAGACATATTGATCAGCACTCCTTCGAAATTTCATAAAAATTCCAAATACTTTTTGTTCACAAAAATCTCTCTAGGTATAATAGACATTTGCATTCTTAACTTTGCTGTTGACATCACATAACATACATTGAGATTTCAAATCGTTAAGATTCACACGAACTACCAATAATAACACAAACAAAAACAGTAATCATTGATTGCCAACGCGTTATGTCAAGTGAGTTCATATGTCGTTTTGACTCAATTCGCTCTTCATTTTGTAGCACATAATGTGCATCTAGCAGAATGAAATAACAAACAGTATAAACTAACAAAAACAAAAGCATAAAATTTTAAATGCAAAACCCGAAACTAGGCTTTAGTAAATGTTTCATCAAAGTTAATATACATGTCATACATACTTACAAACATACGGTATATGAATCCAAAGTTGCACAAGGAACATATGTTTAAAACAGGAACGTATGTAGAATATATGATATCATATCATAGGGGATTAAACTTTTTATAGCAGAGCTACATCAAAGGGTTAGGTTGAATGTGAACCCGTCAAAAGGAAACTACACTCTGAAATATAATTGACTATTTCTGAAATACAATTGACTATTTCTGTAATAAAATTGACAATTTCTGAAATACAAACGACTATTATTGAAATACAATTGACTATTTTTGAAATACAATTGACTATTTCTAAAATACAACTGACTATTTCTGAAATATAATTGATAATTTCTGAAACACAATTGACTATTTCTGAAATAAAATTGACTACTTCAGAAATACAATTGACAATTCTGAAATACAATTGAATATTTCTGAAAAACAATTAACTATTTCGAAAATACAATTGACTATTCTGAAATACAATTGACTATTCTCAAATACAATTGACTATTCTGAAATACAATTGACTATTTCTGAAATAAAATTTACTATTCTGAAATACAATTGACTATTTCTAAAAAACAATTGACTATTTTGAAATACAATTGATTATTTCTGAAATACAATTGACTATTCTGAAATACAAGTAGGTGTAGTTTATCCATTCCCAACCAACTTTGAACCATATCTATTATTTTCATTGCAAAACTCGTTCCAAATGGCTTCAATACATCGTGGTATTCATGTCAATCTGACCGCCTGTCGACATAATTGATAGGTATTAGGAAAATACCTAATGAACATATGACAGGAAACATGTAACACATGTTACAGAAAAAACCTCTGCAGGAAGTTGAACGACAGATAAACGAATTATTCCCTTTAATGCAATGTGTGATCCACCAGACAGCCGTCAAACGGAGCTGCTCTGCTAGTTAAGGCAGTGGGCTCACATTCCGATGATGCTTCAATAAGTGAACAAAGCTGGACTGTCATAAATGAGCGCCGACGACCTCCTTTGTATACAACCCAAAAGCTCCAAAACAGAATTTGATAAGATATAGGATGAAGATCGGATGGGATGATATATTCCCTACACCGTTTAAGGAAATCAACACACTTGAATGCTTTTTTTTGAAGGGATTGTTTTTCTGTCAACCATTACGATTTTAAACAAGGTTAGTTTATTTTTTTTAAAGCAGTTTGTTAGTTTTTATTAAATGTGTTGGCCAGAGAATATAAATGTAAATAAATTATGAAACAAAGATTTTGTTGTAATTCCACTATATTCTAAAATAAATGAGGTAAATTTTAATGTAGTTCGTTAACTATGTTTTGAACAACACTGTGTGTCGTTAACAATGCGGATTTCCTCATTATTTCCCTTTAGCGAATAATTTTACCTACTCTATTACAATTGAAAAATAAAAACATCATTTCAAATACTTTTGACTTGGCGTCAGAAGTAAGCATCGTTAACTTTATCCTTACAACGATTTTTCGGTTGTCTTTTGTTTTGTAGAATATTTTATGCCTATCCAAGTTTTTTCCTTTCAACTAAATCGCATAAGCCTCACGAAATGTGCATATATGTATGTACGCATTCATATTCTTATGCATATGCAGCTTTCTACACTAAACGCCTAACTACAAAATATTTCAAACTTATAATACAAACAAAAAAATCGGGGTTCAACAGTAAGAACATCAAATAGTTTTTATAACCGTTAACACAATGAGCTTAATTAATTTAATGGGAAAATAGAACTGGAATAAAGTCTACAACATTGTCATATATGTTTTTAAACTAAAACAAGTAAGAGCAGCTAAATTCGGCTATGCCGAATCTTATATACCCTTCACCATGGTTGGAAAAAAACTGAAGTTTATATATGCACATATATGGAATGGACAGATTTATATACGGACGCCTTTAAGAGGAAATTAACCATTTAGTTTGGTGATAAAACTTGGACTTGGGAAGATTTATGGTTCCAGAAATAGGGTATTTAAAAAAAATTTATGTTTTGGGCATAACTTTTTTGTATCTGAACCGATATTTCCAAATTTTTCAGCAAATATGTTATACTAAAGATTTTCGATCTTTTGCCATACAAGACGTATCCATAGGTCATATTACAGCTCTAGAATAGTGTTTGTTGTTTGTGTATAAAAGGTGAAGAGGTGAAAGAAAATAATTTCAACAAATCGTTAAAAGAAATCACTAGAACTGCATGTGTTTTATTTAAACCGTTTGTATTTTGTTTGTATCAGAGGGTTTTTATAAAAATTTTGATGTTTTTAGCCAATTTATGGATTATTTAATTATTAATATAAAATTTTATTTAAATGAATTATTAAATGTTAAAAAAAAACAAATAATAAACTAAAAAAAAAATCTTAAGAAAATAAAAAAAAATGTACGAAAAAAGTGAATTGACCGGGATTCGAACCCGCGACCCTTCCACCTGTGGTGAAGGGTATAAACACGTTTGTATTTTGTTTGTATTAGAGGATTTTTATAAAAATGTTGATGTTTTTAGCCTATTTATGGATTATTTAATTATTAATATAAAATTTTATATAAATTAATTATTAAATGTTAAAAAAAAACCAAAAATAAACAAAAACAAGTAAGAGCGGCTAAATTCGGCTATGCCGAATCTTATATACCCTTCACCATGGTTGGGAAAAAACTGAAGTTTATATATGGACATATATGGAATGGACAGATTTATATACGGACGCCTTTAAGAGGAAATTAACCATTTAGTTTGGAGATAAAACTTGGACTCGGGAATATAGGTACTTTAAAAAAATTTATGTTTTGGGCATAACTTTTTTGTATCTGAACCGATATTTCCGAGTTTTTCAGCAAATATGTTATACTAAAGATTTTTGATCTTTTGCTATATAAGACGTATCCATAGGTCATAATACAGCTCTAGAATAGTGTTTGTTGTTTGTGTATAAAAGGTGAAGAGGTGAAAGAAAAGAATTTCAACAAATCGTTAAAAGAAATCACTACAACTGCATGTGTTTTATTTCTACAAAATAGTTTGATTTAGCTGGCAAATTTACATTTGGGATTTTATTTCGCTTTTTTATTAGAAATATTTGTAATTTCTTTAGCTTAATTTTAAAAATTTTAAGGAAAATAGTTTATAATTTTTTTTATAAATTATTATAAGTTATGACCTAAAATAGTTGCACTCAAAGGTAAATTATGTATAAAATGTTCTTAATATGTGAGAAATAAAATGGTTTAAAAATCTTTTTATAAATTCTTTTAAATCGGAGCAAAAAAAAGAAATAAAACCGTTTGTATTTTGTTTGTATCAGAGGGTTTTTATAAAAATTTTGATGTTTTTAGCCTATATATGGATTATTTAATTATTAATATAAAATTTTATTTAAATTAATTATTAAATGTAAAAAAAAAACAAAAAATAAACAAAAAAAAATCTTAAGAAAATAAAAAAAAAATGTACAAAAAAAAGTGAATTGACCTGACCGAGATTCGAACCCGCGGCCTTAGAGAAAAAAAGTATTTGTGACATGGCGTCTAGACAACTGAGCTATTGAAGCTCACACAAAATCATCGTCAATAGATGTACATATATAAAAGTCTTCGTTCATTAGGGATTTGTTTAGTTTTTATTTAAATGACAAATCTTTGTATGTGTGTTGTTTGTGTATAAAAGGTGGAGATGAAAGAAAAGAATTTTAATTATTAATATAAAATGTTATATAAATTAATTATTAAATGTTAAAAAAAAACCAAAAATAAGCAAAAAAAAAAAAAATATTAAGAAAATAATAAAAAAAAATGTACAAAAAAAAAGTGAATTGATCTGAGCGAGATTTGAACCTCGAACTCCGCGGGCTTAGAGAAAAAAAGTATTTGTGACATAGCGTCTAGACAACTGAGCTATTGAAGCTCACACAAAATCATCGTCAATAGATGTACATATATAAAAGTCTTCGTGTTGTTTGTGTATAAATGGTGGAGATGAAAGAAAAGAATTTTAACACATGGATGTGTTGTTATGCTCAAAATTTTACATACATTTTAAACAAAGGGATTTTACTGGAAAAATTAGAGGTAGTCCTGGTTTTTTGCTAATATCTCAGCCATTTATTAACCGATCTGTCTGTTTTTTAATAGCAAACAGAAATGGATCACATGTAACAGAAATAAAAAAGAATCAAGTCCTCATCACGTCTGGGTTCTTCGGAAAACCCATTTCAACACACAGGCGGACAGACGGACAGACGGACATCGTTAAATCAACTTCGCTCTTCATAAGGACCCAGAATATATATACTTTATAGGGTCTAAGATCAATATTGTAGAAATTACAAACGGAATGACAAACTTATATATACCCTTCCACCTGTGGTGAAGGGTATAAATATTATAAAATATTTTTTTTTTTCATATTCATTTTTTTTATTACTTTATTTATTAAATTTCTTTTTTTTGTTTGTAATTAAAACAACGAATTTTATAAGCTTTTTATTCAAATTAAAAAAAAAACGAAAAAAACCGGTTGACCGGTTTTTTCTGCAAAAACCGAAACCGAAACCGGTTTTTTTAAATTAGATTTTTCGAAGAAAACCGAAACCGGTTTTTCCAAAAGGCCGGTTTTTTGAATACTCTATTTCCAGTCTAAGAAATAGCTTGCTACCTACTTAAGTATGATATTTATCTCATGTATTTTTGTACCTTATTTTATATATTTTTATTTTATTATATACTTTTAATGTACAACTGAATTTTCTGTACAGTTTTTTTTTTGTTAAAAAAATTCTATAATTGGTGTTTTTTTATACAGAAGAAATGGTACAATTGAGTTCAAAAAGTACAATTTGATAATGACTTTTGTACGAAATTGAAATTCTTATTTCGCAACCCTGCTGCAATATTTTGATTGTGTTACTGATGGTGGTTTGTCTTCGTTCATTAGAGATTTGTTTAGTTTTTATTTAAATGACAAATCTTTGTATGTGTGTTGTTTGTGTATAAAAGGTGGAGATGAAAGAAAAGAATTTTAATTATTAATATAAAATTTTATATAAATTAGTTATTAAATGTTAAAAAAAAAAACCAAAAATAAGCAAAAAAAAAAAATATTAAGAAAATAATAAAAAAAAATGTACAAAAAAAAAAAAGTGAATTGACCTGAGCGAGATTTGAACCTCGAACTCCACGGGCTTAGAGAAAAAAAGTATTTGTGACATGGCGTCTAGACAACTGAGCTATTAAAGCTCACACAAAATCATCGTCAATAGATGTACATATATAAAAGTCTTCGTTAATTAGAGATTTGTTTGGTTTTTATTTAAATGACAAATCTTTGTATGTGTGTTGTTTGTGTATAAAAGGTGGAGATAAAAGAAAAGAATTTTAACACATGGATGTGTTTGTTATGCGTAAAATTCTACATACATATTAAACAAAGGGATTTTACTGGAAAAATAAGAGGTAGTCCTGGTTTTTTGCTAATATCTCAGCCATTTATTAACCGATCTGTCTGATTTTTAATAGCAAACAGAAATGGATCACATGTAACAGAAATAAAAAAGAATCAAGTCCTCATCACGTCTGGGTTCTTCGGAAAACCCATTTCAACACACAGACGGACAGACGGACAGACGGACATCGTTAAATCAACTTCGCTCTTCATAAGGACCCAGAATATATATACTTTATAGGGTCTAAGATCAATATTGTAGAAATTACAAACGGAATGACAAACTTATATATACCCTTCCACCTGTGGTGAAGGGTATAAAAAAAGTCTTAAGAAAATAATAAAAAATATGTACAAAAAAAACAAGTGAATTGACCGGGATTCGAACCTCGAACCCGCGGCCTTAGAGAAAAAAGTATTTGTGCCATAGCGTCTAGACAACTGAGCTATTGAAGCTCACACAAAATCATCGTCAATAGAGGTACATATATAAAAGTCTTCGTTTAATTTTTATTAAATGACAAATCTTTGTATTTGTGTTGTTTGTGTATAAAAGGTGGAGATTAAAGAAAAGAATTTTAACACATGGAAGTGTTGTTATGCGTAAAATTCTACACATATATTAAACAAGGGGATTTTACTGGAAAAATAAGAGGTAGTCCTGGTTTTTTGCTAATATCTCAGCCATTTATTAACCAATCTGTCTGATTTTTAATAGCAAACAGAAATGGATCACATGTAACAGAAATAAAAACAATCAAGTCCTCATCATGTCTGGGTTCTTCGGAAAACCCATTTCAACACACAGACGGACAGACGGACAGACGGACATCGTTAAATCAACTTTGCTCTTCATAAGGACCCAGAATATATATACCTTATAGGGTCTAAGATCAATATTGTAGAAATTACAAACGGAATGACAAACTTATATATACCCTTCCACCTGTGTTGAACGGTATAAAAAGAAGCCAAAAACTATTATGGGACTCCACCATTAACTTTTTTTTTTGGAAATTCTTTCTTTCATCAAAAGCCCTTCATATAACGTTGTTTATAAAATTTAGAAATTCGAGTTTAATAAATTAAATACTTTTGAACTGAAAATTATAACAAAATTTTTATATAAAAAAAATTATAAAAAAAATATGAATAAAAAATTAATTATGTTTCCGCCCGGGATCGAACCGGGGGCCTTCCGCGTGTTAGGCGGATGTGATAACCACTACACCACGGAAACTATATGTCTAATGTTGTTAAATTTTGCTTTTAATTTAATGGAACATCTAAATATTACAATAGTATACTATACTTTTGTAGTACATACTAAAAATAATTTGAAACAAACTGGGTGTTTCACATTTTACAGAGTGTAATACTTTTGTGTTGTGAAAAACGATAGATGGCGCTGATGAGACACAAATTGAAATTTGCTTTGTATATAAATTTTAATAACAATAATTGCTTATAGATGGCTCTGAAATCAAAGAAGCAACTGTC
Source organism: Eustalomyia histrio (assembly GCA_949748255.1). Classification (NCBI taxonomy): domain Eukaryota; kingdom Metazoa; phylum Arthropoda; class Insecta; order Diptera; family Anthomyiidae; genus Eustalomyia; species Eustalomyia histrio. Next base: position 89,602,420 of record OX456527.1, on the reverse strand, counting down.
AAAAATAGAGTAAAATTTAAACATAAATAATAAAAATATTTCTTTTTTAATTTTTAATATACAAATTTTTTTACTAAAAAGCTTTACCCAAACATCGAAAAAATTACCATCTTATCACTCAAGAAAATAAAAAACTGTTTACATTGACTATATTTTCGCCTATACACTCACCCAAAAAAGTCTGTAATGACAACTGAAAATTTTTTTATTACGGGAAATTTTGCTAATTTGAACCCAGCGGTATTTTTTGCTTAGCAAGACATATCTGCTGACAATGAAATTTGTAACAAAAATTAGATGCCGCTACTAAACTTTTTGTAAAGTGGAATTTAAAATCTGTTTGCTGAAATCAGCAAAAAAAAATAATAAATATTATTAATAAAGGGTTTTCCAATAAGAGAGCTACAAAAGTTTTTTTAAATAAAACAAAAACGGTTTTGATATCAATGAAATTCTTTATTCCTGTAAAAGTACGTTTGATGACATTATATATGGAACTCGATTTATTTTGCATGGCCACCACGCTGAACCCAATTTTCGACGGTTTTCAAGCATAAATCGGCAGATACTGCCGCTGGCTTGTTGGCATAGACCATAGACTTGACGTAGACACACAGGAAATAGTCTAACGGCGTCAAATCGCACGGACAATCGACTGGACCATTTCGTGAGATAACACGTTCTCCAAACTTGGTTTCCAATAAATTGATTGTGACATTCGCTGTGTCGCTTGTGGCGCCGTCCTGTTGGAACCACATGTCCTCCAAGTCCATATCATCCAATTGGGGCCAAAAATATTCGATTATCATTGAACGGTAGCGATTCCTATTCACAGTAACGTGCCGGTCTTGATCATCACGGAAGAAGTACGGCCCAATGAAGCCGCCGGCCCATAAACCGCACCAAACCGTAATTTTTTCAGGATGCAATGATGACTCATGGAGTACGTGTGGACCAATAACGCATATTTTATTTATTGACGAAGCCATTCAGCCAGAAATGAGCCTCATTGCTGAAGATGATGAAAATCCGAACCATTTTCACGAATATACGACACTTCTGGTGGTCAAGCTGCTTCAGTTCTTGCGTCAATTTGGTCTTGTAAGGATGTAGGCCAAGACCTTTTCGCAAAATTCGCCACAACGACGTCACAGAGATGCCCAACGCTTGAGAACGACGTGTGAGAGACATATTTGGGATTTCTTCAACTAAAGCCTCAGCGGCAGCAATATTCTCGACACTACGGGCACTTCTTTGTCTCACTGGCACTGGAACAGTTTGTACTGTGCCTATGGATTCAAATTTTTCCACTTCACGCTCAATTGTTGATCTGCTAGGACAATTATGACGACCACAAATTGGACGTAGCGCTCTTAACGTTGAGGCCACTGACTCCAAATTTCGGTAGTAAATTTTAATAATTTCGACTCGTTGTTGGCTCGTATATCTTTCCATCATGAAATGGCAAACCTTACTGAAGAGAAATGTCAAAAGAGCGGCAAGAAATATGGCGTCCTTAGCTGCCCTTGTCGCTCTATTTTTGTAGCGTCCCTGTTGAAAAACCCTTTATTAGTAAAAAATTTCAAATTTTTTTTATCGCATTAATTTTTTTTTTTTTTTTTCAAAAAATATTTTGGACAAAACGAACTCACCATTTTGTTTTAATTAGGTAATTTCTGTTTTGAAAAATATTTTAGTAATTTTTTTTTACATTTAAGGTCAAATTTTAATTGTTTTTAGGGCTGATTTTAACCCTTTCGACCCTAACTTTTTTCCTGTAACTCGAAATTTTTTTTTACTTTTAATCATGTTGTAGTCATTCAAATAGTATCTGGACAAAATTTCTAGTCCCTACGCCTATTCGTTTGGCCGTTAGAGAAAGTTGCTTGTGAGCAACGTTGGGCAATAGTGGTATATAAAATATTTTTTGTTTTTTAATGAGATCTGTATAAAATTTTATTAAATTATTTAGAAAAATTAAATGTGATAAGACAAAAAACAGTTTTTATTGTTGTTGCAACAAAGATGGACCTTACACTTGAGACATTTGGACATTGGAGTTCCTGTCTTGCACAGTCTGCAACGCCCTCTTTCACCAAATACTACCCAATGATCCACTTTATCATATCGCTTTACATCTGAAGGGTTCGGCTGAAACTTATATTTGCTGCTTTGTGAAGACTCGGGAGATGAGGGTTTATTGATTTCTACATTCGATGGTCGACCTCTGTTTCTTTGTATAGAATCCGCAGAAGAGGAAGTATATTGCAAAAGATCATTAGCAATTGCCAGTTGAAATTGTATTAGCGGAATATGTTTCTTGTTGGTTTGGAGCAGAGAAAGATGTTTTCTACAAAGCAGCCACGCATTTGTAACAGATGTTCCTAGACACCAATAAAACATTCTTATGTACCACTTTCTTGAGCGGTGGTTTATCTTGTACAGCTCCATAAGCATGTCTGATTTATAAGCTTTTTCTTTTGGATTCCATCGCTTGCAAAAGTCAACAGGTTGATGATCTATATATGAAGATGCTAGTAGAACTGGTTTATTGTCAAACCACTTTAGACATACAATGTTTTAATTGGTTTCACATCTCATGTCATAAGATCCTCTTCCTTTCTTTTTGATTTCAGCATCAGAAAGCAATTGGCAATTACTTATCCGGTTATTACGTATAGTCCCTGTTGCAAAAATGCCCATTTCCTTCAAAGTAATAAGAAGACTTACAGACGTAAACCAGTTGTCAAAATACAGTTTATAGTTCTGTGTTTGGGAAGATTCTGTGCCAGATAAAGGACTACATCCGAAGATAGTCCCAATCCATATGACGAGCAGGTGCGTTCGCCAACATACAATGTAAAATCATATACCATTCCAGAAATTCCAGCACGAGTAAACATTTTCAAACCCCATTTGTGTGGTTTGGCTGGGTTATATTGTTTGTAAGTTGACCGACCTACATATAACCAAAAGTAAAAGCATGAATTTATAAAAATACAAATTTATATTGATATATACCTTTGAATGCTATTATCTGCTCATCAACACTTTGATGCTCTTCCTGAGGTAGTTTATTGAAGTTTTTTTTAGGATTTTTAGTAAAGGGCGTATCATGTACAGCTTGTCATGTTTTAAATCTCCCTTTTCAGGTTGTGTGCTGTTGTCATTAAATGTAAGCATTGCTTAATTTTTTCAAAGCGGTGGCGCGGAATTGAGTCTGCTATCTGCGTCACCTTTATATTTTGGGCCCATGCCATTTTAAACTGGGGCAGTTTGAAAACACCTAAGTATAACAAAATGCCAATATAACGTCTTATTTCCTCACTAGAGCATTTGATCTCAATGCCGAGTTCCTGAAGTCCATATAAATCAGTTTGCAGTGTGATCAAATCAAAAGCTTGAGTATCAAAAAATTTGTAGAAATATTCAACTGGTGTCAGAACTTCATCAACCCTCAAGACGTTATCTTCTTTCAAAACAGTATCTGGGACTTCAAATGGTCTTGATCTCCATTTGAGTGTCTTTGGATCAATTTTTTCAAAGCAAGTATCAACCGCACAACTAGATTCTTCCACGCATTCTTTCGCAATGATATTGTCAAGAAGACAGATCCCTATGCTTTCTCCTCTTTCCACGATCCCTTCCAAATTCGTATCCAGCAATGCAGAAATGTCATCCATCTCCTCATCTCCACTTTCCTCGTCACTAGAGGCATCCCAATCGAAGTTCAATATTCTCTCTTTGTCAAGCCTTTCTCTTGGGGTCTCATATCTAAAAGTAGGTAAATTTATTACCACAATTGCCCAAGGTTGCTCACAAGCAACTTGATAACTTTGAAAATTACTCACCTGATTTCTGCTTACAAAAGAGTAATTTAACTTTGATAAATATTTTACTTGTAGTTTACTAAAAAATATTTCATAAACACTTTTTTAATTTATTTTATTATTTCAAAAAAAGATCACATGTACAAAAACCTCTTTCGAAATTCGCAAAAATTTTTTACTCGACACACGCACTTTCTAATGACAATAACTTTGCTAATTGATTGACAAATGATTTGTTTTTTGATCTAACTTAAAGTATACAAATATAGCTTCCGTTACAAATACGGTTCAGCAAAAAAAACAAAAACAGCGCTTACCGTTAGTCTCCAAACATATGAAATTGCTCACAAGCAACGTTGGGGTCGAAAGGGTTAAGAACTAAAAAAACTTTTTAGTGCTATTCTAAGTGGATGGCCTATTTTTACATATGAGTCGGTATATTCTTTTCCGATCCATGATTTAATCTATGTAACATTTTAAGGCAGTTTTAGTTTGTAAGTGTAAGTTTTAGTTATAAATAACATTTCCTTCAATATCCACTTTTTTAAAATTAGTAATTTATTTTTTGCTAATTTTAGCAAATCGGTTTTTAAAAATTTGTAAAATGATTTCTGAAATTAGCAACAAAAATTTGTAAATATTCTGTAATTTGTAAAATGTAAAAAGCAAAAAGATTTGCTAAATAATTTTTACTAAAAATCAGTATAACAATAGTGAAGTGAGATTGAAAACCGTTTACAAATTTTTCTACTTACTTTTTTTTCCGAGTGTAGCATTGCCACATATTTTTAATATGGGTGAAAAAAGCACTTCAGATTAAGTCGACTAAATCGTATATCAAAAACGCACAATATGTATTAGGACTTTGAATTAATAATGATTTCAAACAAATATCTACGGGATTGTGTGATGAAGCTCGGAATTTCACTCGATTCTACCCCAATTTTATTACAAATGTGTATTAGTGCTCCACTAGACTTAAATTGTCCGTTTTGCTCTAGTGATGACAAACAGTTTCGTATGTTGAAACTTTTTTCCTAGAGGGTAGGTCTGTGTATGTAGCTTCTTCGATTTTTGTCTAATGTAACAATTTCATAAATATTTATGAAACATTTCATAAATAATCCGAATAATAAGCATAAAACTGGCACTTTTTATGAGAAATAATAAATCCTCTCATATTATATCTTAAATTCATTAGGATGATAAAATATTTCATAAGTATTAAAAAATATTTTTTGTGATTAATGGAATGTTTCATAAATACTATGAAACGTTAAATTGGACGAAAATCTATTAAACATCTACGGGATTGTGTGATGAAGCTCGGAATTTCACTCGAACCTAACCCAATTTTATTACAAATGTCTATTAGTGCTCCACTAGACTAAAATTGTCCGTTTTTCCTTATGTCTCTAAGTTTCGAATAAAATTTTTTAAATTTTAGGAATTGATGACAAACAGTTTCGTATGTTAAAACTTTTTTCCTAGAGGGTAGGTCTGTGTATGTAGCTTCTTCGATTTTTGTCTAATGTAACAATTTCATAAATATTTATGAAACATTTCATAAATAATTCGAATAATAAGCATAAAACTGTCACTTTTTATGAGATATATTAAATCCTCTCATATTATATCTTAAATTCATTAAGATGATAAAATATTTCATAAGTATTAAAAAATATTTTTTGTGATTAATGGAATGTTTCATAAATACTATGAAACGTTAAATTGGACGAAAATCTATTAAACAATTTATAGATAAGATAAAGCTTTTTCTTTGAGTGTAGTGGTGTAGAGTATAATAAGTAGGTATCTGATAGAGGAACAAAACTCAAATTGATCTGTATCCGATTTGGGTTGATTTTGGTATTTTTTTTTTTTTTGGAAAACATGTCGATCCCATATTAAAATTTTATACAAATAAGTATTTTTCGGTTGGAGTACTTTTCTCTAAAGACATAAGTAATGAATAGAAAACAATATGGTATTGAACCCTGCCCTCTAATAATAGATCAAATTTCTTACCAGAGTTTTTTCCAAAGAGCACAATTTAGGAAGTAACAACACATTAGTGTACTTAATTTGTATTTAATAGCACCCCAGTCTTTAGCAAAATATTTTCGTTATTGTATTTCAGATCCAACCCTTAATTACTCATTTTTAGTCATATTTAGGAATTCCCTATTAAGTTTCATTAAACTTTCTACTAATGTATGTATGCGTATTAAAGTTAAAACATAATTGCTTTCCGTGTTACAATTCTTGGTTAAAAAAGCTGTTTTGTTTTTAAACAATGTACAACATTAGATTGGGCCAAATTTAATAGAAAAAAAAACCAATTTCACTAGAGAAAAATTGTGAAAACATTTCCCAATCGGCTAAAAACAAAATATATTTTAAAATTACTTTTTTTCTTAAGTTTCCAGTATGCAATCACAGTTTACAAATTTCAAAATATCGCCTAAATTTCTATATATCGTGTGATACATATATTCGTTACGATTTAATGCAGTATATATTGAGAATCGAAAATTTTTCAAAGTCTGGCCCAGTCTAATGTACACATTAGAGCACACATATGTGCAAATGTTAAATTTTTCCGCTCTTGTTGCATTTTTCCCTAGATTTGTCGTAACAGATAGAGTATTCAAAAACCGAAACCGAAAACCGGTCAACCGGTTTTTTTTTTTTAAACCGATCGGTTTCGAATATTTTGTAATTTGAAGAAAACCAAAAACCGGTCTTTTTTGTTCGGTTAACCGGTTTTTTTTAATTACATCACCAACTGGGTTACTTTGTCTCTTTTATTTTTTCCGAACACTTTTATAATCGTTTGTTTGGTTATGAAGATTTAGATGTAAGTCTAATAGATTCCGATGAATTCAATTAGTTTAATTTCTGATCTAAATATCACAATAAGCAGTATTCAAAATCCCAAAAAATGACTGTATAAAATCATTCATCATTATATGTGACCTTCTCCGAGAAAAGGGACCTAGTGTGTGAAAATAAAGTTTTGAGAAAAACGCATTTAAAGTTTCATAACGCATTATCACTGTGAACACACCATCAGTTGGGAGATGCGATTTGGTATGGTTAGTTATGATTGGGTGCCGACTTTGGTGACGTCATGCCTATGTGATGACGTATTTTTTTTCGCTTTTAGAGTGACAATTTAAAAACAATTTAAAACTAAAAAATTAAAAAAAGTAAATTTTAATGTTTTTCTCATTTTTATCGATTTTCCCATGTTCGTTTTGTACTTTTTTATGGGGTAAATAAATTTTTATCAGAAATCTAATTCATTTCATCTTATTCTACGCCCAATTAGGTACCAGAATCTACTCTTAAGTCCAAACCCGTTTTTTGACACACTAGGTCCCTTTTCTCGGAGAAGGTCACATATGATGATTTCATATATCTTGATAAATGCGACGAAAGAACTGAAAAGTTGGACAATTTAAATAATTGTCTTTTGACTATTTGTCCAACATCTACTATTAGCGAAAGAGTATTTTCCACTTCTAGCTTTATCAAAAGCAAACCAAAAAATCGCCTTAAAACGAAACATTTAAATTGCATATTATTTCTAAAATATTATTTTAGAAGTAAAAAATAGATTTTCTTTTTACATATTTAAAATGTTATTTAAAAAAAACTTAGTTAATGCCAAAGGTTTTAAACGTTCAAATTACTAACGTACCTAATTTTACCAATTTACAAACTTGATGATCTCTATTCATTTGATATGAGTATAGTTTTATAATATTAATTTTTAAAATATTATATTAAAAAATATTAAAACCAATAAATAAAATGTTGAAATGAAATACAATTAAAAAATATTATAAAATATTTTTTTATTTTTATTACTTTATTTATTAAATTTATTTTTTTCGTTTGTAATTAAAACAATTAACGATTATATAACTTTTTATTCAAATTAAAAAAACCGTTTTTTTCTGCAAAAACCGAAACCGAAACCGGTTTTTTTAAAATTAGATTTTTCGAAGAAAACCGAAACCGGTTTTTGCCAAAAGGCCGGTTTTTTGAATACTCTAGTAACAGATATCACTGAAAGAAATTTTTCCCCTCGGAAGCTGTCAGGGCAACCATCGTAGCCCCAAAAATGGATTCAATTAATCTAATCATATTTTGCGGTATTACTCCAAAAGTAGAGGTTTTCAGGAGAAAATACATACTATACTCACTAAAGCGACAAGCTTTGATTTGTAATAACGTGTTTTTTTCAAATGGCTATTGGCTTGGTTGACATACTTTTTGCATTCGACTGCTTAAAAAAGTATAAGGTGTCGTTGATGGGACAAAAGTGCTTTGGAGAAAAATGTTTTTGTTAGTATAGCAATACTCATAGTATTTTCTGTAATATCCTACAGGACTTTAGCAATCTTTGAGGTAATTTTAATAAAATTTTAGGGCTTTAAGTCGAGGCATCAGAGTCGTTAGAAGTACACTTTTTGAATCAATATTCTCTTAAATCTACCGAAAAATGCGCGGAGAGCGGAATAAAGTACAATTTTTGCAAATTCCTATGTACGTCACTACAAATGCCTTTATATAAATACTTCATACATATATACATATACAATAGAGGTGACCGACTCGATACATTTGATTTTATTTTCAACTTACTAAATTTAAATTCCTAGAAAGTCCTCTTGAAAGCTTTTATAACATTCTCAATTTATGGCACACAGACATGGATTGAAAGACAAGTGGTCTAGAGAGAGAAGGATATATCAATGAGAACAAAATGGGGACTTTAGTCTCTGAAATATGTGACATGTTTCACATCTGTTTCAAAATCTGTGATTAAAAGTAACAATGTTAAAAATTTCAATTTCAATATTCAAATTCAAGTGAACAAGAAATCCGAGTATAATGATGTTATATTTTTTATATTTATACATAATAGTGTGGTCACCTCAATGCTTAAGTCATGTTTTATTAGGGTACAAATAGCTCATATTCATATTACAGTGTCACTTGTTATGACATTTAAACTTTCGCGCCACTGTTTTGTCATACATCGAAAAAAAAATTCTCATACAGGTTGGTTTATCCCTTACTGAGTTTAAGATGTTGTAAATTACTGCTTGCATATATGTAACTTTAGTTCATTTTTTAGGTAATGGTAACTTAGTTTTTGTTATAAACTTTAACAAATATATCAACGAACAGTAATATTCTGAAATTCAGTTGAGACCACCTAAGCAATTTTTTGCGGTGTATATGTTTCTATTAATACTCTAGTACTGCAAACTAATTAAAACCGTTTGTATTTTTATTCTTATTCTCTATATACCCTACAAAATGGTAGAGCATTGTTGGTTTGTTATCTAGCGCCTGTCACTGCCTATTAAGATGTTTCACCAAAGCACCTTTTTTTCTAATTTTTGCAATTCTTAAGGCGAAATATTAAAAGATTTTTCTGAATTCTTTCCACTAAAATAGATTTGCTTTGTTTCCATAAAATCGAACTAGTTCCATCCTACTAAAAAAAAATTACCCGAGTACAAATTATTAGTTTGGCAAAATTCTAAAAATAAATTAGGTCAAAAAAATTCATGTTTCACTCTTAGAATTGCTAAAAAAAAAAAAAAAAAATCGGTGAAACGCACTACTGTTTTTTTCTCGCCATACAAACACATTAAAATTTACGATCTACTATTTTTAATCAGAGGGGACATTTTTTAATGAGATAGGGTCATATGGGGTACAGTTGGAAACGTTTAGGTCTCGAAAATTTCAGATTTTGCAATGAAAAACGTCCTCTAAGGATGAATATCGATTTAACTTCGTCTTTTCTAAAATAGCTTTTTTAGTTACCTACAACATTTCCACAAAATTTCTGTACACTTCGATAGCAATCCACCGTAATGGATATATTTGTCTCGCTAAAAAGTAAAGCAAGCAAATATTCTAAGAATGTTCTATTAATATGATCGGTTTGCTATTAATAAGATCGCTACACACGACTTAGATATATAAAGGATGGTTAAATTTTGAGGCCGATGTTGATTTTGAAAAAAAAAACAAATTTAAGGAAATTATTGCCATTTCTTTTTATTATGATAATATGGTATGATTCAATTATGTATGGAACAAAATATCGGCCTCCATCCGATGGTCCAAATTTTCGATGATGCTGAGGCATAATTGAGGTTATATGCCGTTAATGTGCCGAATTATCTCATCCTTGAGCTCTTGAATTTGTTGCTGGCTTATCGCCGTACACATCACATGACCTTGGCGGCCAATTGACATCGCCACCACGTGAGATAACACGGCCATTGAATTTGTCGTGCAAAAGAGCCATTGTTTCGTTAGCTATGTGTCAAGTGGCACCGTTCTGTTGAAACCACATATTTTGCACATCCATCTCTTTCAATTCGGGCCATAAAAAGTTCGTTTTTATTTTACGATAGCAAACACCATTCACAGTAACTGCATGACCGGCCCCATTTTGGAAAAATACGGCCCGATGATGCCGCACCAAACAGTCTCTCTTTGTGGGTGCATTGGTTTTTCGACAATCACTCTTATCATTCGCCCAAATGCGGCAATTCTGCTTATTGACGAATTCACTGAGGTGAATCATTACTGAAGATGATTTTCTTTGAAAATTGATCATCCACTGTTGCCATTTCTTGCCACCATTCTGATCATCGACGACGTTTGGAAAGGTCAAGAGGCTTTAGCTCTTGAGTCAATTGCACCTTGTAAGCGTGTAAATGTAAGTCTTTATGCATAATGTTCATCAACGACGAGCGTGAGAGGTGCAATTGTTGGGCACGACGACGAGTTGAGGTGGACGGCTCTTCAGCCACACTATCGCAAACAGCAGCAAAATTTCCGGCAGTACGAGCTGTGAATAACTTTAACGTGTTGCTCGATTGTGTATCTTTCCATGGTTGAAATTGAGTTAGTCTGAAATTGAGAAATGTCAATATCGGCCCATTAGATTTAACCTTTATATATGAGTCCATAAACTTATCATTTGCAATTAGATTTTAGCTTTGAAGTTAAGATTTTTAGAAGTTATTCAATACTGCATAATAATACTCAATAAATAGTTACAGTTTCCAAACGGACAATTTAGTGCAAACTACGCTCTAAACTGATTAGGTCATAGCTTTGTTCCTATGATTAAGGTTAGTCTGAAAAAAGGAATCACAAGTCGATACTCTTAGTAATCGACTCATGTCCAAAAATAGGACCACTTATGGCCGAAAGTAGCCTTGTTAAATAAGATTAATATTGCTTACCACCAATACCAATACAATCCGTTGCAGTTCAACTATTATGAACCCTGTCATTTACCAAAGTACGAGGGCTGATCAATAAGTCCGTGCCTTTTCAAACTTCCCTCGTAGTTATATGAATTGCAACACTGCTTCCATCAAGTAGACTACTGACAAATTTTAAGCAAGTTCCGTCATTTACTTTGCGTTTTACAGCAGGATATTTTGACGACCATATCATCGTTGGAGCTAAGTCTCTTTCCACCGAGCCATTTCCTTAGGTTTGGAAATAGGAAATAGTCACTGGGGGCTAAATCCGAAGAATAAGGTGAATGAGGGGGGAATTCGTAGTCTACTTCATGGATTTTTGTCATGGAAACTAAGATGTCACACCATTCCGTTGGTGGTCGATTGTTTTTTTTTTCCATATTTCATATTATTTATTGAATCTTCACTTTTAAAAACTGTGAACTAACAATAATTATCCAAATCTTAAAACTAAATATTAATTGTTAAGTCCAGCCAGTGCCAGACTGATGTTATGTGGTTATTTCCATTATTTCCCCCTTATTATTAGCGGACCAGATCCGCAGTGTCCCTCCTCCTAAGACGCTGGTGGCCGTGATTATTAGTTAAGTTACGGGCTAGTATGTTGGGGTGTGTTTCCAGTTTTGTTAAATAGCGTTGACAGTGTCTAATAATTTCATCTTTGACCAGGGGTACATTCAGGTCTTTATGTATGTTGTAATTCCTAACATACCAGGGTGCGTTCGTGATCGTCCTCAAGAATTTATTTTGCATTCTCTGAATTTTCCCTATATTGGACGCATAGGCAGTACCCCAGAGCTGAATTCCGTAGCACCATATGGGTTTCATGATCGAATTGTAAATGAGTAATTTGCAGTCCAGGCCTAGTTTAGAGTTTTTGCCAGTAAGCCAAGCGAGTTGAGCAGTTTTTAGCCTCATCTGAGTTATTTTCGCATCTATATGATTTTTCCACGTGAGTCGACGGTCAAGGTGAATACCGAGATATTTCACACATGTGTGTTGGGGTATATTCAGATTATTAATTTTAATGGGTGAAAGTAATGTGGATACATTTCTGTTAATTTTCCACTTGTCCAACCAAGCTTCCAATTGTGAAATGTGAGTCTCTAACATTCTAGACGCTATTTTTGAGTCATCGTGGACGCTTAAGATTGCAGTATCGTCAGCGAAAGTCGATGTGTGGGTATTAATATCTAATGGCATGTCTGAAGTATAAATGATATATAACAGAGGACCGAAAATGCTACCTTGTGGAACTCCGGCTTGTATATTTTGAGGAGAGCTGACAAAACTTTTTTCAGCAAGAGTGAATTTTCGATTTGTTATATAGCTTTTGAGTAGCTTGTGAGTATTTGTTGATAACAAAAGTTTTATTTTAAACAGTAGACCTTCGTGGTCGATTGTGAGCAAACGCGGCAGCCATCTTGCGAAAAGCTTTCTCATGCCCAAGTGATCGTTCAAAATTGAAATCACTGAGCCATGTGAGATGCCTGTCTTCCACGATCTGTCGCACATTCAATCTCCGTTCGGCCAACACCATATCGTGAATTTTTTCAATTGTTTTGCGTGTAGAGACCTCAACTGGGCGTCCAGAATCTTCGGCATCTTCCGTGCTTGTAAGGTCACAACGAAAGTCAGTAAACCAATTTTTTACCATTGATTGACGGTTTTTTTTCGCAAAAAAAAAATGTTTAATGAGCACTCGAAATCCACTTTTACCCATTAATAAAAAAAGCCACGAGGTTGTATTTTTTGAACAACGAGGGAAGTTCGAAAAGTCAGGGACTTATTGATCCACCCTCGTACCTTTCTGGTATGACAACTCCTATAGATTTGTGCGAGTTACCATATCGTGTGATAGCAAAAATTTCTTGAAAGATTTTTACGACGACGCGAATACGTTTTTGATCAATTGTTAACAAATGCGGTACCCATCTTGCAGAAAGCTTTTTAATCTGTAACTCTTGATGCAAAATAAAATGGACTTGATCATTTCAGATGCGAATGACATGATGTATTTTTTTACTGTTGCATATGAAGGAGCACTTTAACCTAACACATTCACGCTATCATTATGAATTTATTGCCATGACAAACTTTTCTTATGGAAATATTTAATGACAACATGAATTTCTAATTTTTCCATTATATAAATATCACTGAAGCATCTTTTTTGAACAGCTATTACTATACGAATGAGTTGCCCAATCGAAATTATATTTATGCCAGGTGTAAGTTTCCAATACACTTAACTTTCGTGTCAGGCTTAGAACATTTCCAATGGCCTCGTAATCTATTGAGTAGTAAACCTTGTAGGGCAATTATATAGTCAGTTTTAACCAATTATAAATTTACTTAATACTTATTTATCCTGACATTAATATTCCTTTAAAAAAAATTCAATGTATGACGACTGATTATATGAAAAAAAAAATAAGCGGAAAGAAAAGTCTAAGGTAACAATTTCTAACCCAATGTAATAATCATCAACCCAGAAATGTTTCCATACATTCAATATGACTTTATATGTATCCGTACTACATTCGCCAACTAACCACCAACCGAGTTACGAAAGTAGCAATGCTATTTTTATGTAAATACTACAAATAGAGTTCTCTTTTTAAAAAGTGTATTGTAGTACTATGATAAATTGTATTTGTTTCCTAAAAGTGTGTTAAATCGTGTTGTTTGGTGTTGTTTTCATTGATTCATTTTGTTTTTATTTTCCTTTCTTTAACTCAGTTATAATTTAGTCCTAACCGAGTTAATGTCTTGTACTAATTGTCAATCGTTTAATATGAAATAATGGCGAAAATATAAAACAGTCATTTATTTATAATAAGATAAATATAAAAAAAAATCATTTTTTTAATAATAGTTTAGTAATTTATATGAAATCACATGGTAAATTAAACTTTTCTATTTACAATACTTCCAATATATAATTGCAAAAATACAAACAAATCAGTGTTTGTCTTAAAAATAAACAATTTATATTTTACACTAAGTATTTATGAATGCATTTTAAAATTCAATGGAAACCCACAGTTGTATTGATCTGTAAGTATACGATTACAAATTTTATGTTATTTTAAATTAAAAATATTAAAGTGAATATTAAATGAAAATTTTATACTTGATGAAAAATTTTACATAAAATTTTCGCAAAAAAAAAAATTCAAAAATCGAATTTGGTCAAAAAGTACTTTCGGATCTAGGGAACGGATTTTCCAGTTTCATACAAAGATTTTTCATCAGTTCATCTATTATAAACAAAACTATCTCATTTCTTCAATTCGAACAAATGCTTAGCATTTTTCTTTATGCTCCCTGTTAACCTGCGCAGCATATTTTTTAAATTTTTCGCACTGTATTATTATAAGGACATGCTCCCATACAAAAATATTAGTAAATTTCTTTACAGTTTATACGACTGAAGAAATTGATATTGACCCTGCTTTCGGAATATATAGAATTTTGTTAGAAAATTTGATTTTTTATGATCGGGTTCCAACTGTCCAAGCTAACCCTCTGTTTTTATAAAGCGTATTCTGTTATTTTAAATTCAAGTTTACAGATTATGAAATTTGAAAATTCAGTAATGGGGCCATGGAGCGGGTAACTTGCCTAAAACATAACCAGAGTTATTTATTCTATATAAATTTTATATTGATAAGTATTGTTAAGCACTACCAAGATTTGAAGGTGTGAGCCTGTTCGGAAATGCATCGCTGTTTTAGATCCAATGCGCATCTGTGATAAGTTTGCAATGCTGATACAAATCAGTTAAGCATCAGCTTTCTTAAATATCATTTGCTTTATTGATTCATTTTCGCTTATCTGACAACCACAGTTTTGCTAGCTGATGCTTTTACACTCGCGCTGAGCGAACATATCCAGTGCTTCACTCTGATTTAAATGAAATTCGGATATGTTATAGCAGGTATTTTTTAGCTGGGAAAGAATATCCTCACACCATACCTTAGATTGGGGACGAAGTACTTAATTCCACGTCGCAAAAACATCACTATGCTCAAATCATAATAAAGAATGTCCAATTCTTCATCCACTAAATTTTCATAAATATGATCAATTTCCAATTAAAATGTAGTAATTAAATAACAAAGTTCAACACAAAAAAAAAATTACGAGGTTCCGATGATTGATTCTTATTAAGGAGTTTACGTCGGAATTTCGTTTTAGAGGCAGTCAAAGCTTCCCAGCTCTGTCCTGTTCTTGCAGCATATAGGTATATAAAACTATGTTTTCTTTACATCTAAGGTGTAGGGTATGTTCAGCAACTTTGTAGATAATGGTATGACAAATATTTTTGTAGAACATATTAAGCCTCGGACCCCCCAGATAATGACATTTTTTGGCTTTGTTTTAACAAATTGTAAAAAACACCCCGAAAAAGGGGAAGGGCGGGGATGAAATGTTCTACAAAAATGTTGGCCATAAAATTCTACTATATATGTCAGAAGACAACAAAACCCAAAACTTAACACAAACACCAAAAACCAATCAAATTCAAGATTGGTCATCAGATTTCAAGTCAGGTTTTGCGAAGACCAACATATTAAAAGTCAGATTTTGGGATCAGATTTTGGGCTTTAGTGTGCTTTGACATATATAGTATAATTTTATGGTTAACATTTTTGTAGAATATTTCATCCCCGCTCTTCCGCTTTTTTGGGGTGTTTTTACAATTTGTTAGAATAAAGTCAAAAACTGCCGTTATGAGGGGGAGTTAAAGGGTTAATATGTTCTACAAAAATATTTGCCATACCATTATCTACAAAGTTGCTGAACATACCCTACAAGTGAGATGTAAAGAAAACATTGGTTAATATACCGATATGCTGCAAGAACAGGCCAGAGCTGGGAAACTTTGATCGCCTCTAAAATGCAATTCCGATGTAAACTATAATACCGAAACACATATATTTTTTTGGTCTCCTTAACAAGAATCAATGGTCGGAACCCCGTAATTTTGGAAAAAGATTAAAATTGTTTTACAGTGTAATCAATCAATTCACTTTTAACACTTCTATTCGGCATATTAAAAAATATTAATGATTGTCACATCATTCACAGCTTGTTTTCTTTCTTTTTTTTGACAGTTCAAATATTTATATTTTTTAAATTATTAACTTAATTAAATTCCTTCGACCTTTTTAATACAAATTCTAGGTAATAAGTATTCAAGCTCAAGGTCTTTTTTCCCTGAGAAAGCTATCCATTGAGATAGCGAAATATTTGTTGAAAAATAAATAATTTTGTATAAAATAGACCTTGAGCTTGAATTCTTATTACCTGGAATTTATATTTTTTATTTCAAAAAAATAGCACTCACATCAATAAGAGTGTAATTTTTCCATTTTTCCCACCAAAAAAAATCTGAAATAAATACCCTTTATGATTTTGTTTTTTTTTATTCGTGAATAAAAAAGTTAAAGAAAAGGTCAAAATTTTCTAAATGCACGATTTAGTTAACAATGGTTAATTATGATTGGATATTTGTTTGTAATTAACAAAAATTTATTTGATAAATAAATGATATGTTTAATAATAACACAGTTCGGCAAAATATTTTTTTTTTATAAATTGCAGCAACGATTTTAATTTTGATAAATTAACTTATGTTTTTTCTAATAATTATTTTAGTTTTCTTCGATCTTCTCTATTCATGTAATATTCCATATCGAGCTAAAGATATATAAGTTTTCCGTTTATAATTTCAATTTATTAATTATAAAAAAAGACAATTTCCCCTGAAGAAGTCACCCAATGTGGTGACGAAATATTGAGATAAATAAATATTTATAATTAAATTTTTTATAAATAAAGGATCTTTAGCTCGATAAGGAATATTACACTTATGTTATTTCTATAAAAAAAAAATATTTTTTTTAAAAGGCCGTTTTTGTAAGAATTCAATCTTTTAGTGTACATTTTTTACTATAACAATGAAGCTTCTACTAAAAATGCATGCAAAGTGTTAATTTTGGTCAGAGAAGTCTCTTGAAAAAATATATTTGACTACTCAAAACATATTTGACAACTCAAGTCTATCAAAGTTCTTTTATACATCAGTTATTGACAAATAATCGACAAAGTGTTATTTTTATATTTAACTAAACTATAAATATTGATACTGACTTAAATGTAAATCATTTTACGTCAATTTTGAAAACATTTTATTTTAAATAATTTCATTCAAAAAAATTAGTACAATTTAATTTTCGGTATTTTTAGAACAACACAATATTTCACTAAAAAAATCATCTGATATGCTTAAGTGACTCATAATCATAAAATGGTGATACATACACGACATAATATTTGGCTCCTCAGTCAATGAACTACGTATGTAGTTCAAATGAACTATTCAATACTCAATTTAACTATAAACACATATTTCACAATTATTCAGTATTTTCGTTCAATTGTTGATTTCGGTCTGTTTTATTCATAGCATAATTTTATCTCTTTTTAATTAAATTGTTTTCAGGTTCAAAATTTTGTAAGAAATATTAATGCTCTTATTCTAAATTAAAAAAACAACAATCAAACATTATAAAAAGAAAATATTTTTTACAACATATATATTATTTTTTCTAATAGTTGTAATACTTTTGTCTATGTAAGACACGATATGAGCGTTAATGACGAAGTTACCTGGTAGGGACATAAGAAGATATGTTCTCTATTTTACAATAACAAATGTCTAAAATTCATATAAAAACTGAAATTCTTCCTAATGACTTTAACTGGTATAATTTTGCAACTCTAGGAATGAGTAAGCAAATTTTCGGAAATTCAACCAGTGTTGGGCTGTGTAATAATTATGTATGTAAATTGATTAAGATTCAATGTCATTGAAACAAAAATTGTCACACTGACAAGAAAGTAAATAGTTAGTTAAATTCAATAAAACAATGAACTTTTTATGAGTCAGACAGAGATGGAAAATTGTGTTATTTAAATAGTGCTAGGAAAGTAGTCACTAATTTTGATGAAATTTTAGTAAGTGATTAATTTTTTTTTTATTCGCTACACTCAGAGAGTTATGCCGGTAAAATTAATTGTAAAAATTACAGTTTAGTTAAAATAACTGCAATATCAGTTAAAATATACTTTCTTAACTGCAATTGAATTCAATTTTGCCAACATAGTTCTCTGAGTGTAAGTACCTTATAAGTCCTGGTGACTGTAAACTAGATGTCACAGTTCAAAATCTGTAATATCTGATAGTAGAATCTGAGTACCTTCCAAATTTTCTTTATTATAAAGCATTATGCAGTTTTTATATTTCGATGCTTTTCGGCCCGTTGATGTTTTACAAACCCCGTTTTTAAAAAACGGTGTTTTTCTGATATATAACAGTGATTTTAGTGTTTGTGTGTAGAAAATATATTTTAAGTACACTCAAAAAGTTAGTAGACATAATGCACTTAATACCTCAGTTAAAATAAAGATTAAATTAATAAAAAATTAGTTATTTTAAACTCTTAAATTACTTACTACTTAAAACTTAGACGATGCTCCAGTTATTACATTTTTATGCAGTAATAAAAATTTCCAATATTTATTTGAATATTTAGAGCCTCAAAGTAATGTATAGACCCATTACTTTAGAGGTTATAGTGTAAGGGGTTACTTATATGGTTACGAGAATGGAAAAAGTAATGTGTCTAAAAATTGATTTTCAAAAAGAAGAATTTTTATTAAAAAAATAACTACAACAAATATTTTAAACGTTATTAAAAATAATGTGGTCATGAAGGGAATCGAACCTGGGAATTCTCTACCCACTAAGCTATCGACCCATATAACTTTTGATTGCTTTAAACCTAAATGAACTGTTGCGCTTCGTTTTTTCGTTTGTGCTGTCAAAACATACATACATTACACTTTTGCTAACAAAAAAACACTAAGTAATGTATCTAAAAATAGATTTTCAAAAATATTTCAATTATTACTTTACATTTATGAAACATATATTATAAATCAATAATCAGTAACTTATTACATTATGCTTGCAAATAATGAAAAAGGTAACGAGCTGTCATTACAAGGTAACGCATGAGTATTTCGCACTCATAAAACAAGTTTTGCTGGGATACGAACTAACAATGATTTTTAAGAACTCAACGAATTTTCGCATTTGTTAAATAACAATACAAATTAACTTTTTACATAGAATAAGAATAATAAAGAGATTGCAACGCCGGCAGCGGCCAAATACCGACTACAAAGGTTCGGAAGCTAAGAGAAACAGGGGAAAATTGAGCATATATCCTTGATTTTCTTGATTTCCCCAAAAATTTGAGCAAACATCCCTGTTTTTTCAAACTTTTTTCAAATCCAATTTGGAAATCTGCTAAAAACTAATTAGATTTGCAAAAAAAATTAATTTGAATCGCAAAGAAAAAAAAACAATTAGAAAAGATGCCGAACCTTTGCAATCTGCCCATATAAAACCAAGAGAACGTTTTTTACTACGTGAGCGGCATCGTCATCACATGAAAAACTGCTACAAAATACAGTACTTTTCGTTAGTTTTTTCAAATATCTGTCATAATAGTTGTTTTTATTTTTTCAGTACAAAACTATTGTACAGCTGTAGTTATAAACAAATACAAATTTGTAGACTTTTTTATTTATTAACACAACTACTAAATCCGTCGCTGCGGTACGTAAGATCAAATAACTAAGTTTTTCATTCCTGTTGTAAACACCTCACAGAACAAAAATTAAAGGAGTTCCTCTTGGTAATAATAAGGTAACCGAAAAATTAAACCAACATCAATTGTGTCAGTTAGTCTCAGTAAGAAGCAAACTGTGTCCTGAACCGGCACAGACATCAACTAATAGGAACTTTTGGAAATTCATACGGGGAGGGTCAAAAGGGAAGGTCTCTCTTGACGGCCTGCCTAAGCCCTTTGTACTTGTAACTTGTGTAATCTTTAAATTTTAGTCAGAAACGTGGTGAAAATGAGGGTTTAAGAGAGAAAAGTGCTCCCTAAACGGCCAACACAAACCGCTCTGGATAGAAACCTAAAATCTAAAATATAAAGACTGTCATAATTCTCTAATAGTGTCCTTTTAGAAATTTTCGAAGGGAACGTGATAATTATAATTTTAAAGGCGAAAGTATTTCTCTTAACAGCCTGCCCCAGCCCCAAAGTCCTCCCTTAATCACCCAGTCAATTTCTCTTGAAAGTTCCTTTTATATCACCGGAAGTCTAAAGCCTACATGTTTATGTTTGGATTGGCAGATGGTCCATGCCTGTTGCACCAGCTACACATCAGGTCCAAAACAGCTTGCATTTTCCTAAAATATGTTCTTAGTGAACTCACAGACCCCAAAGCGCAAACATTATGCATAGAAGCCAGGATGTGCACACCTAAAGCCTTAATCTCAACTAAAAGTGAGTAGAACATGAAACACAATTACCGAGGGGAGAAGACATTCTGTACTGACCTTAACTGTGACTTTTGTGTACCACTGACTTTCAGCTGTCAGCAGCCTTTTAGGTAAAAAGTAATGGGTTCCTTCCATATACCTCAACGAAGGATGTCAATTTAATAGCTTTCTCGTTTCTAGGACGAGAAGCTCAAGTTTGTGATTTCCAATCCCTCGTTCTGCATAAGGAGTTTGACAACTACTTCTTTGACTTTAAGTTTACCCAAGATACAAGATGCTAGCTTGCGAAGTTTTTTTTTTTCAATGAGAAGGTTTACAGGAACTTGAAATTTGGCATGTATGCTGCTAATCCACTAAGATAGCGTCTTTGAATATGTTTACGAAAAGAGTAACAAGAGGAAAGTCTCCGCCATAGCGTTCTCCTTAAGATCCTTTGGTAAAAATCTGAAATTTGAATTATATGTTTTTCAAGGCATGGTCTCATTAATAGAAGATATATATATATGTATATTAGACCGTACCACCTTATAGGCAAAAAAAAAAAAGTTCATCGTACACCCTCAAATATAAAGTATTTTAACAAGAAAATTTCGAATATGTTTTTTATTTTATTTTTGGCCGAACGTAGGGGTCGCCATTTTATATTTTTCGTTATATCTTCGCCATTTACTGTCGGATCTTAAAGTGTTGTATATCAATGTTTTTTGTCTCACGGAGACCGAAGTTTTCCTCGAAGGAGCCATTGACCTCAAGTAACCCGTTCTAGTATTAACCCACCAGATCTCAGTTGCTACCACCTTAATGTACTAGCCTAATATTTTAGAATGAAAGCCCGCAAAAAAGCAATAAACCTTTGCTAGGAAAGTATTCCAATAATTCCATCGGAACTATTATTTTATTTTTTTTTAAAATTTTTTTTGTTGCCGAATGTAGGCCATTTTTAATTTTTTTGTCATATCTTCTGTATTTACAGTGGGATCTTAAAGGGTTATATATCAGTGTTTTTGTCGCAATGATACCAATTTGTTACATCAAAAATCATTGACCTTAAGCACCCTTTTATTCTACTTAAGGGGTAACACCTATGTAAAAAGCCTATATAAAAACTTCCTTTTTTTATTTTCTATATTTACGGAGATGTGTTAACAAAGATTGGTTTTCACAAGATTAATGAAGGAGTACAAAAAAATATTTGTTTTACACAAAGTTTTACAAAATGATAGTACATTTACAACAGAGGTCCACGGCACGCAGCATTACTTAATAAATTTTTGGTGGATTTCTCTGAAATTTATAATGCATATGGAAAACTAAATTATATATGGATGCGCGTAGGAGTTTTTGATAGGTCAAATACTTTTTGACTTAGAGCTATTTCTTTACGAGTATAAAAAATAGATATTTTGACTTTAACACTTCGCTGTTTTGTCAAAAATTAATATACCCAAAAACTCATACGCTTTTCTCTAGATAATTTAGTTTTCTATATAAAGTGTATGTTTCAGAGCGATCCACCCAAAATTGGTTAAATTATGCTGAGTGCCGGGGATCACTTATAAAATAACACAAATTATAATCGATCATATTTTGACGTGATTCAAGTTGGCTGTATTTTTGGCGGCTGTCAAGTTTAGCAAAAATGTGCCCCATTCGTTGCTCATCGGTGACCGCCATAGAAGATTCATGTTCTACATGAACAAAACGCTCGGTGTCCATAGATAATTTAGTTTTCCATATGCATTATAAATTTCAGAGAAATCCACCAAAAATTGATTAAGTAATGCTGCGGGCCGTGGACCTCTATTGTAAATATACTATCATTTTGTAAAGCTTTGTGTAAAACAAATTTTTTTTTTACTCCTTCATAAATCTTGTGAAAACCAATCTTTGTTAACACATCTCCGTAAATATAGAAAATAAAAAAAGGAAGTTTTTATATAGGCTTTTTACATAGGTGTTACCCCTTAAGTAGAATAAAAGGGTGCTTAAGGTCAATGATTTTTGATGTAACAAATTGGTATCATTGCGACAAAAACACTGATATATAATAACCCTTTAAGATCCCACTGTAAATACAGAAGATATGGCAAAAAATTAAAAATGCCCTACATTCGGCAACAAAAAAAAATTAAAAAAAAAAATAAAATAATAGTTCCGCTGGAATTATTGGAATACTTTCCTAGCAAAAGTTTATTGCTTTTTTACGAGATTTCATTTTAAAATATTAGGGCAGTACATTAAGGTGGAAGCAACTGAGATCTGATGGGTTAATACTAGAACGGGTTACTAGAGGTCAATGGCTCCTTCGAGGAAAACATCGGTCTCCGCGAGACCAAAAACATTGATATACAACACTTTAAGATGCGACGGTAAATGACGAAGATATAACGAAAAATATAAAATGGCGACCCCTACGTTCGGCCAAAAGAAAAAAATAAAAAACATTTTCGAAATTTTCTTGTTAAAATACTTTGTATTTGAGGGTGTACGGTGAACTTTTTTTTTTTGAGGTACGGTCTAATGTATATACTTCTAGAATTTTTCCTAAAATTGTAATTGTAAATTTGTGTTTAAAAACACCAGAACATAAAATCTTCAGAATTTAGAACTAACTAACAAATACTTACTGTATAAGTTTTCTGAGCGTATGTAAACATTTTTATTTAGAAAAATTTATTCAAGGCTAGATTCCACTCGATAAAAATATAATTAAAAAAAAACTTTAAAATTAATCAAAGCACTGGTTACTTAAATTTAGGGTACATTAAAGTATCCAGGATTTCAGGGGCGAGTCAGTCTATAAAAAAAAATTTTTTTCTTGCTAATATAGGATATATTGAATATTTTCATATTATAAACATTTGCACTGTAAACAATTTTAAATATGTGTTTAAAGCACGCAGGCTATTTTTTTCAAACAAATTTATTCAGTTCAGATTACTGTTTCGACCCTGCCGGTTACGAAAATTTATTAATCAGTTATTCTGGTCGATTAATCGCTTAATGCAAAATTAATTTATTTCTTTAATCAATAATAACAGAAAGAGCTGCTTTTTGTGAAATATCGAGTTAAGTTAAGTTCAAGTAAATCCTTAAGCCCAAACCAGATAAACACAGTGTATGCAGTGTTTTATCGCAGTGTAACATTTTGTGATAAAGTTGGTTTTTAATTTTCTTTATTTGTCACTGGTAAGAAATTAGAAATTTTTCAAAATAATTAGAGCCGCCTTCAAACAAAATTCAATAAAAAGCTTTAAAAATTATTTTAAATTGATCGCGTAATTAGAACTAATTGATTATAATGCTCGAAACAGGTATTCTTAGAACCACTTCTGGAACTATTTTTAATTTTTTATAACTTATATTTAAATACAAGTAAGAGGGTTCGTGTTTTACGGAATTGTTTCTGGTAGAGCATTATGTAGAATTGATGTGTTTGAGAACCCACTGCAAAATTTTCTTGGGAGATGTATAAAAAGGCAGAATTTCTACGGAATTAATATATCAATTATCTCTTATATGTTATCGATTTAGTATTTTAGTTAGAGTATGTTTTTTAGCAAGTTTTAGGAAAAAATAGTGGAAAAATCTGTATTAAAAATTTAACCGGCTAATCAACCTATTTTTACCGAGTATGGTGGAATGAGGAAATCAACAACTTCTCAATCAGGGGTTGTATTGAGATTATATGGGTTTGGAGGCATTGCACCATGGCAGGTAATTAGATGACTGAGCAGAGAAACTACTATGGTTTAGTGAAAAATGAGATCTTTTCTTTTTCCCAAATAAATTTTTAATTTTAATTTAAACGGGACATTCAGTAAACCTTTTCCCAAAGTTCCGTTAACTATACCAGTAAATTTGACTGATACATTTGTTGTTGTTTCCCATATAAAGTTTAAGTTTGACTGCTGGTTAAATTATAACGGGATATTCAAAGCCTTATTTATTAAATTACTTTATTTGAAATTCGAAGTTAAAAATTGATACAAATCACTTAAAGCTGATAGCTTTTTTTAAAATAACCAAAGTTTAGTACTTAACCATAGTTATGAATATCAAATTTATATGAAAATATCTGTGGTTAACGTTTAACTTTGATTGTTTTTTAAAATAACTTACCCGTCATAGCCTTGAAAAGAGCTTAATTTCATTTAAAATCTCATTTTTGGAAGTTGTGAAAAAAACTCCTTTAGAAGAGGAAAATCAGAACAAAATAATACTTTGGAATTAATGAAAAATTGATTCCTTAAGAATCATTCCCATATATTTTTGCTGGGTAATTTTACTTAGTTCGCCACTGATGGAATCAAAAATAAATAATCATGAATCGGTCTGTAAACTTAGCTAAAACATAAGCCACACATGCTGCCAGCTTAAAATTAAAATAATATCGTTGTTGCCATCGTTAAATTTAAATAATAAATATTTGTAATACCCTGTGTACTCTGTTTACCATCCATGAAACGGTTTTAATTTTTACACACTGTTTAGAGAAATTATGTACACTAATTGCTTGTATTATGGAAAAATGACAACAAAAAATTTCATTCATACCAACAAGACAATACACTTTATATGCACAAACTGTTGTTAGTTCAAGACAAACAATAAAAATTAAAAAAAGCACTTTATACTTAAATATTTTATGAATTATGATATGTTGTTTCTCTGTGAATACGCGCGTTATGGTTAAAACAGCATTCATAACACATAAAAAAAAAAATAATTGAATTCAGTTGATTTTGGTTAGCGTTAGCGTGTGGTTGCATATTTGTATTGCAAGAAAACGGTTGCAAAATTTCAAATAATATTAATTTTATAAAGTGTGGCAAATGAATTTTAAGTGATTGCAAAAATAAAATGTAATATTACATCAAAGCAATGCAATAATTTACAAATTTTAACCGAAATTTTATAACAGTCAAATTTGAAATATTGGGACAATCAATAATCGGTTAAAATATTGTTTTAGTTACAACAAACTTGTAGACGAAAAGTAGTCAAGTACTTTTGTTTTTTGTGTCTTATTAGATACTTAAGAAAAATAAAAGGTAAGAATGGAATTTTCAGCATATGTTTCATTGCCATTTTCGTTTGTTGTATTTGTTGCCCTTTTGTTGTTTATTTTTGTTATTTTCTTGGTCTTTGTCAGCATGTTTGATATTCAGTGTCATCTTATTTTGTCAATAATATCAAATAATGCATAAAGATATTATTTTCTATATATAGTTTTATAAACACCCTGTTGTATATAGGCAGGACCAATAAGCGAGGACTATTATTTGCAGCATATCGCAGCACAATAAGATTTAAAAATCCTGAAATATGCCCAGTTAGAATTGCTGACGGTTCTAAAAATATTGAACTGGCAAAGCACCATTTTTTTTGTAAAATCAGTGTTTTGTCAGTACTATGTAAAATAATACAGGATTCCTATATCTTTGAAATGAAACGACATAATTAAATTTTGTTTAAATTCCAGGTAATAAGTATTCAAGCTCAAGGTATATATTATAAAAAATTATTTATTTTTCATCCAATATTTCACTATATCAATGATAGCTTCTTCAGGGATTTTTTGTTTCTCTAAAAATTAAAAAACAAAAAATCCCAAAAGAAGCTTTCCATTGAGTTAGCGAAATATTGGATGCGTAATAGAGGGGTTTAATCCTTTATTATTTAATAAATTATATTTATTAAGTTATTTAAAAGTGATCACCGGTTCGAATAAGGCAGAAAAACGGCAGTATTCGCCCTCGGTATAAGCTAGTCACAATGGTCACCAAGGTCCTCTTGCGACTAAGCTTTTATTATTTTATATTTTTTGTAATTTAATTTGTTAATGGTTGCATCAGGAGTGACAAAAATTGTAAAATAACATAACTTAATAACATCTCATCAAATTAAAAATGTAATTCCAGCAAATTAAAGAGATCAGTTAGATAAAAACAAATAATTGGAATAGAGAGAATGAGTGTATAAAAAATATTCTGGAGTTGTAACACAAAAACATATAAATTATTAGGGTGTCCCTTTCCTTACGTTAAAAATAGAAATGGCAAAAAATAATAATAAACATAAATACAATAAATATTCAGTAAAAGGTAAAAACAAATAATATTTATGTAAAATGATAATTTAGGCCGTTACAGATGAAAAATAAATAATTTTGTATAAAATAGACTTTGAGCTTGAATACTTATTACCTGGAATTTGTATTAAAAAGGTAGAAGAAATTAAACTGAATAATTTATTTTGGTTAAATGTTTATTTTTACTACACTTGGGATTTTTCATTGGCATTGCAATTTTATTAGCATTAGTTCAAAAATGCTAATGCCAAAAAATTGACATTTGTCCTTCTAATGCTACTGAAATCGTACTAATGCCTCAAAACTATTTGTAATTGAACAAAAAAGCATTTTTTTTACAAAAATAGGGTTGTTTAAATTGATCTACATAGGCTGTTTCATAAAAATGGATTCCTATTTGTATTATCGGACCAGAAATACTGACCATTTTAAAAAATGTCCATTTTATAGCGAAAAAAGGACAAAATTTATTACAAATTCGGCACAGGAATTTTTATAAAACACTTATAAGGCGACTATGAATTTTAGTTTTATCAATTTATGAATTAACACATTCCGATAATACAAACTATTTCGTTTTATAAAAATGGATCCCTCGGGAGTATATTAATACTATACACTATATTAGAGCAAATTATTTTTCCGTTTTGCTTTATCTCTCTTAGTTGTCGAGATACTAACCATTACCCCGTTATTCCATTTCGTTCCCAGTTTCATTCCATTTCATTTTTTATACCTGGATTCCCTTATATTTTAAAATGATCATGCGCCCCAGCGAGCATTTTCCAGACCTGATTCAAGATATATATTATCCATTTTAAAGATCTAAAAAATTATTTAATTATTTATATTTATATTTAAATATTATTTATATTTAATTAGTAATTGCAATGAAATTTAAAAACATTACCATTAGTCAATGAAATCATTATCATTATTGATATCAATGCAATGCTAATGAAATCATGATATAATTTTCCCATTAATTTTAGAAGATTATATCGGTTGACGATCAGTTGTGCGCAAAGTTCTTGCACGTTTGTTGGTTATTCTCTTTGAGAACTTTCAAAGTACATGGCTTGTTTACACCGACTTGTGACTTGAAACAACTCGAAAAAAATCCTCAAAAAGAAAATTTACACTCAGAAAAAAGTTTGTGGAAAAATTTGTAAATGGTTTACAATCCCACTTTAATATTTTAGTACTGATTTTTAGTAAACAAATTATTATTTTGTGTTGCTAATTTCGGAAATCATTTTAAAAATGTTTGAAAACAGATTTGCTAAAATTAGCAAAGAAAAAAAAATACTAATTTTGAAAAAGTGGATATTGAAGGAAATGTTTTTTCTAATTAAAACTTACAAATACAAACTTAAATTGCCTTAAAATGTTACATAGATTAAAAAATGGGGTCGGAAGTGAATATACCGATTCATGTCTAAAAATATGACATCCATTTAAAATAGCACAAAAAAAAATTGTTTAGTTCTAAAACTCAGCCCTAAAACCAATTAAAATTTTACCTTAAAAGTAAAAAACAATTTACTAAAATATTTTTCAAAACAGAAATTACAAAATTAAAACAAAATCATAAATTCAATTTTTAAGATTTTAAGCCTTTGATTTTTTTTTTTAATTTTGTATAAAATATATTATGAAAAAAAAAATAAAATAAAAAATGTTGATGCTCGATAAAAAAAATTAATTTAAAATATTGTACTAATATTAATAATATTTTGTAATTGTTTTTGCTGACTTTAGCACAGATTTTAATTCAACTTTACAAAAAGTTTACTTAAATTTAGTAGTGGCTTCTAATTTTTCTACTAATTTCATTGTACTACACGTCAAATACCGCTGGGCTCAAATTAGCAAAAACAGCAAAATTTTCAGTTGCCATTTCAGACTTTTTTTGGTGAGTGTAGGCGATCCGCTAACACATCCTTCAAAATGTTCATTTATTAACTTGAGAAAATACAAACTCGTTGATGATGGTTCTGTTCGCTCACGAGTCCTTGAAAAAAATTTAGCTCGATAATAACTCCGGCGTAAATGGCGCCCAAACCATGCAGAGACTTTGAGTGAATGTAATAGCTCTTCGTAAATGATACGTGGATTTTCAGTGCTTCTGAAGAGAACATTTTGTCCATTTTGTTTTAAGTAAAATTAGAGTTTGCTTATTTAAAACGCTCCGAAACTGTGAAGTTGTTTCGATTTCAGGTGAAAAAACTGTTATGCTACGTATTGTATATAAAAAAAAAAATTTTTCAAGATAATTATTTTCAGGTAAAAATTGTTTACAGTTTGTTTTCCCGCAAATTTAATATAAAGGGTGATATTTTAACAGTTTGGGTTTTAAAAATTGAAAAATAAAATACAGAAAATTTGCAAAAGTAAATGAAATATTTATTTAGGGCGATAAATGAATGCATGCCAGTCTAGTGGGGTTACATCGCATGATCTTGATGGCCAATGTGGATTGTTGAAACACGGCAGATTAATTGCTCACCAAACTTGTATCTCAATAGGTTCATGGTACCGCGTGCCATGTGACACTGTCTTCTTGAAACGACATATCAACGAAATTCAATTCATCCATTTTGGGCAAAAAAAGTCGGTAATCATCGCACGGTACCTTGCTCCGTGCGATTAGGGTAGCAATTTCTCCTCGGTACGCACTCTTGGCATAATGAATTAATGCCCAATAAAGTGAAAATGATGCTAAATTTGACGACCTTAAAATGGTGCGAAATTTGGTCACAAAAGCTTGAAGAGCCTGTTAGGTGGGTCGATTATAATCGATTATATACACAATTGTTCGATTGTTAGTCTATTCATAGTGAAATGGCAAACCTTACTGAGCTTTTTTGGCATGCCAAATCACGAATCATTTTTTTACACTGAAAAACCAAATAGCAAAAAAATCAAATCACAATTCCAATTAAAAGATTATTATTTTTCTGATGAAAAACTGACATTTTGGTTTTATTGTGATCGCGTCTTTCTTAAAAAAATAAAAAGAGTTCTTCAGTTTTTGCAATTTGTATTATAATTTGAATCGATTAAAGTACGAGTGAAATTTTTCAGCGGGAAAAACAATTTACTATATTTAAACAGCAGTTTTATCATTTGTAAGAAAATTGATGTTTGTGCAAACGACATCGTGTTATCTTATAACCGAAATATCTATTTTGGAAAAAATACGATAACTTTAGCAATTTCCAATATATTGAAACACTAAAGCCTAATTTAAATAAGTATTAAGCGCACTTTCAGAATAAGTTAGAAAAAATAAATGTTTTAAAAAGACTAAATTGCAATAAAAGACCCTCAAATTAAAAAAAAAAAATAGTTTTTTCATTTAGATATTCTTAAAAAATGCCTTTATATATTAGCTACATATAAATAACTTTATTCATATTTGGGAAGATAAATAATTTCTTATTCTAAAACACGAAATCGGTAAAAAAAAAATCACTGACAAGGAAGCAACGCTGATGGATTCCCTCCGAATGTGATTAAATTTATATATGTTTTTTTTTTGTAAGTATGTAGTATATATGTGAGTTATTTATATCATATATCATTTTGAGAAAAATTTTGTTTTTTTGTAATTTAGTCCAAAAGATAACGTGATAAAAATAATTTGATTTTTATCTGATCTACCAACATATTATTTATTGACAGTTATTAAAAAAATATGTAATAATACTGAACCATAAATTACGTATTTTCGTTTCTTCTAGTTTTGGATTTAAAATTTGTATGGAATTTAAAAGCCGAAAACTTTAAAAAATATGAAAGAATGCATTTTGGGGTTCAGTATAAACGTATTATAAGAGAGATTTAAAAAATATTATTCTTATCGATTTAACCTAATTTTCACAATCGATATCGAAATCGAAGTATTTCTTTTGTTTACTTTTGAAATTTTTTTTATATACTTAGGTTAGTCAATTAATCATTTTAAAGGAAATTTTGTTATCTAATATTGTGTTTTAATAAAAATATTATTAAACTAGAAAATACTTTTTTAGAAAATTGGGTCATTTTTGAAACCACTTAGAGGGAAGTGGACCAATAATAAATTATTTGTTCAGGAATATAAATATATAAACTATTTTTTTAAGAAAGTATATTAATGTTTCCTTCAAAAGTATATTAACGTTTCCTTCATTTTTATATGAAGAGATAACTGGGTTTGGGGAGGGGAAATCTGTTTTAAATCAAAGAGTAACACAATTTGTTTTGAAATAAGGGCAATTTTTTAAAATTTGCATTAAAATCAGCAAAATTTACTAAATGTTTTCTGTTATTTCTCAAGAGATTGAAAGCTGCAGAAAATTTTGTTTGATCACTGTTCATGATAGTATCTTTTTAACTTATCCTTCCTCTATGCTAGAACTCCTAATGTCATGTGTTGCAGTTACTCCAGAAGATTGAATGGACCAATTAATTATCGATTTCGTGGCATTATTTGTTAATGATAATGATTTTTTTAGATTAATACCAATGAAATTTTTATAAATTTACATTGATCAATGTCAAAAACAACCAATTATAATTGATGACCACGAATGCAGAAAAATATGTTCGCTGAAAAAATCATATTCACCCTTATTCTAGTTGTCGTTATCAATGTCGTCGTCGTTTTTGAGTCAACATTACTTTGCTTCGACGTCGACATCACTTCGACACCAAATTGGTATTCTAAAACGAAGTTGACAGTTTATCGATTAAAACAAAAACACATCTCTAAAAATTGAGTCGGCAGATTTATTTTGTTTATTATTTTTGCGAAAAAATGCTTTTTATGTGTAATTTAAATTCTGATACCAGTGATGAAGAAAATAAAAAAAACCTGGTATTGGAAAGAAGACTACTAATACAGAAATTCAATATCTTTAATCTGCCGGATAACAAGTGAGTAGCAAAATCAAAGTCTGTTACTTTAAAGAATGTTAATCTTCTAATTTTTTTAAAAGGTTTGAAAGTTACTTTCGGCTGAATAAAACAGCCTTCAAAGATGTGCTGGAAACAATAGCACCTAATTTGAAAACCGAAATCAAGTCCACATTTATTTCCAAAACAATAAAGTTGGCAGCTACATTAAGATTTTTAGCCCAGGGGTCGTACCAGCTCAGTGTTGGAAACGACTTTAACTTAGGGTTCAGCTGTTTCTGAAACTGTAGAAGATTTGCCACAGTTTCCTCCAGCGAGCTCAATATAAATTGCTTGAATCTTCCGCCACCTGTAGCATTACACTCGGCTTTGTTGACTACCATTTTCTTTTTAACTTTAAATTTTAAGTCTCGCCAAACCTATAAATAAATTTTGTTATATTTTTATAATGCACTTTATATGATCATGCTTTCTTAACCTTCTGTTATCCATCTCACATTATTCTCGGTGGGCCAAGTGCATTTAATAAATTTGATATTTCTTCCCATTTTTTCCGTTTTTTTTTTTCAGTCATTACTTTTCCTCAAGTCGTTACTAAAAATTGTGTCGACAAAATCAGAGTCGTTTCAAGCCAATATCGTCGTCACATTTTCTTACAGAATACCAAATACTTGTCGACAGTTATCAATTATTTTCGATAACGACAACGGGAATACCAATTTCAAAAAAAATCCCAAAGACAACATTGTCTTATGTCGATGACGACAACTAGAATAAGGGTGATTATTTAAATGTCGAAAAAGGCATTCTAGCGTCTTGGCTTTTTGAATTACTTTACTTCTTCTGATCTCCTTACTATTTGTATCACCTATATCCGACCAAAATTGGCATCGAAGGGCCAGGGGCACCGAAGTCTATTTGGAAGCCTCTGGACCGTGTACACAGGAGGGCGCCTGCTCTCATCAATGACTGTAGGGGATCCTGCTCTGCCGACTTAACTCAGCATCATGTATTGTATAACAATCCATGGTAAGTGTTTTGCTAAGATAAGTGAAATTATCACTAGGGCTCCTTTCTTTATTTTTTTATTGTGGAGTGAATCGCATTACAGAGAAAATTCTTTTTAATGGTCAGACCACCCGTATGTGCAACAAGCTCCCAGCAGATGACTTTCCTAACACTTAAAGAAATAAAAATCAAACGTCCATAAACACTACTGTCTACTTCCTCCTTTACATAACTTATTTTCCTGATATCAACACAATGCACTGCATAAGTAGGGGTCATCCCTTCAGTGTTGGACAACAGAGGGTTTGAAACGCACACAGGGATTTATAACGCATAACGTTTTTTAAAAGTATGGGTTGCCAACGTTGGTTTAATATGAAAGCAAACATATTTAAATTGTTGCTTTAGAATTTCTAACATAGAACTTTTTGAACTATGCCTCACTGTTCTCTTTTAAAAAATTCATAAAATTTTATCTTAGATTCTAATAAAACAAAGATCAAAATAAAATTAACCTTTAGTGAAGTTTTGTGGTAACCAGTGTTATAAAAGAATGGATTAATTTTTGATAATTTCTCTTATGGGATAAAGGGTTTGAATGGCGACTAAGCAGCAGATAGCCGGTAGCTTGCATCTCTCGCGTATAATGCCACTTTTATATTTGTAAGTTCATCTTTTTGATCATATATAAATTAGGTTAGGTTGAATTGGAGTCCGCTAGAAGGTGAACGCACTTCTTAGGCAACAGCTAAACTTTCATATAAATAAATAGTCCAAATTAACCAAATGTTTTATGAAATAACCCTCTAACGAAGTCAAAATTTAAAATTGTATATTGAAAAATAAATTAAATTGTATATGAAACTAAATTAAAATTGATTTTACAATTTAAATTGCATGTGGAATATCTTATTGAATATGATAACATTCATAAGTAAAAATTAGTTCGAAAAACGAAAAATATATCATATTATGTGTATATACACAAAGTAGTATATAAAAAGATATAGTTGTATTTAATAATATAAAATACTATATAGCCATGTAACTCGGTAAGTATTAACTATTTCACAGTTCTTGATAACATAAATGCACATGCATTGCATAATTTAAACTAAACACGTTTGGTTAAACTAAATGAAGTGAATGAATGCGTACAGTACACTTCCGCGCTTGCAAATTCAAGGGGTTTTTTGACTTAGAAAAAGAAAGAATACAACAAAGATAAAACACAAGTGTTGTATACAACAAACTAGTGACCGATATTTGAGCATGTAAAGCCCTTTTATTATGCATGTGTCAGCTAAATAATCACGAGATTAAATTGACCTTATTACTGCTATTGCTGGTGTGAATAGCACTATGTTGTCAGTCAAAAGAAGAATACAAAAATGTATGTAATGCAACCCTTTTAGAATGTCTCGTTTTTCTAAAGAAAACATAAAACAAACAATTGATTTCCAATGCGAATAGTATCCATAAGATAAACACTATTTAAATTACTAAAATAAATTCAGTCGTACAAATGATAAATACAAAACATAAACATATAATGTAACAGTGTTTAAAATTTGTATAAAGGCACTTTTCAATTTACTTAATCATGTCGATGTAAAGTCTCTATATACAAACTTGAATAAACTTTTATGCAAAGAATCCTTCATAATTATAATAAAATTATTAAATATGTTTCGTAGGGTAGCAGCGAAAATACAAAATATCGAATTTCGAGAAGGCCTATCGTATTTTTTTTTCTTCTTACATTTGGACTAAAACTAAAATTTGTTGCTTTTTAACATATAAACGCAAATATTTTTGAGCACTTTAAAGTACCTGTTAAAATAAGTTATCATAAAATATGTTATCATATACACTACAATAAATCATCATATTACATCGGGTGAAAAATCCGTATGATGACACATGGGTGGCGCCACTAATGAAAAACTGTATGATTTTTCCGAACTACCAACCTTCAGATGATACCTGTCAAAATTTAATGACAATTCGTTCATTAGTGAACAAGTTACAGCTGTTTTAGTAACGCTACTTTTGCGATTTTGGAAACAATTGATTCAAAGCAATTTCGAGTGTTGATTTCTCTTTGCTTTTTAATGGGCAAAACACAGTCCAAGCCAAAACTTGGCTTGATAAGTGTTTTTCGGACTCTGCTTCATCGAGACAAATGAAAGAAAAGAGGTTTGCGGACTTTGTGGTCGTAAAGACACCGTTGACGTCAAACGCTCTGGTCGCCCAAAAGAGGTGGTGGACCGTAAAGTTAAGTCTTTACGGTCTGGTAGACCGTAAAGTTAAGTGGTAGGAGATAGCTGATACCTACAAGATAACGAAGAAACCTGTCGGCTTTATTTTGCATGAATATTTGTCCATGAGAAAGCTGTTTTCGAAATGGGTGCCGCGTTTGCCCACAGTGCACCAAAATCAACGTGTCGATGATTCCAAATGATTGCCAAATTACACGAAATACACTTTTAATTTCTTTTACACCCACAGTATTAGCCAGATTTGGCTCCTAGCGATTTTTTTTCAGATCTCAAAAAAATGCTTGTTGGAGAGGGATTTGGTTCGAATAAAAGGGTGATTGCTAAACTGAGGCCTATTTAGAGGCCAAAGATAAATCATTCTAAAAAATGTATCGAAATATTAGAATGGCGTTTAAGTAATTGTGTCGCTCCTGAAGGAGACTGTGTTGATGAATAAAGTCGAATTTTGCTAAAAAACAAATGTTGTTTTGTTGGTTCTACGGATTTTTCACCTGACGTTTTATATAGTTCCAGATATACTATCGTATATCTCGTTATAAATGGTTATGTCTGATGTCAAATACAACAACATTTAATCATATCTTATTTGCCAAATTATATATGAACATTCTTGGAGTGGAATATCTAAGCTTTCGTATAAGCCAAGACTTGTAAAAATTGGATTATTGGCTAAAAAGAAGGGGCAGTTTGAAAATAAGGCATTTCCGAAAAAAGTAGAATGTTTAAAGTATTGTCTACATACTTTTTTACTTAAAGTACTGTCAAACTACTAAATCTCATCGCTGTGTCAACATTTTTTTTTTTTTTTTGTTTTTGAAGAGGACTGATTATTCTGGGAATGTAAACATCTTCACTGAGGTTTTCCGGGAAATTGATTTGTTGAAACTGATGGGCTATTTGAAGGAAACTGAATTCTTTAGGAAGTCCGGAATGGTTATGGAGGTGATTTTTGAGAGCTCACAACATGCCGATTTTATGTCATAGGTGTATGTCATCTTCTGGATGCTCTTGATGTTCTGGACATGAAAATTCAATGTGATATCTGCTGAAAAAATCACATCATTCAGGCATCGAAAGAAGCATTCAAGGGTTAAGGTTTTCTTAACTGGAGAAATAACTATTCGACTTTATCTGATATTCTTTCTATTTATACTACCTTGATTCGTCTGAAAATGGAATAAAATTCCAATATATTGGCTGGGCGTCCAGCGAAGGTCATCGACACTTATCAAGGACAGTGGGGTAACCAGATCAATTGACTCATTGGAGCAAAGTCGGAACGAGAGTTGTGTTACACTGTTTTATCGATATTACCATGGGAGGAGTCCTTTCGAGAGCACATACGTATGTTGTCGATTTGCCAGTGGATCGTACATCGCATTACAGGAAAAATTCTTTCTTTAGTCATACTATCAGTATAAGGAATAAACTCCAAGCAGAGGTCTTTCCTGTCAGTTACAACTTAGTAAAATTTAAATCGAATTTAATTTAAGTCGAATCTCCACATACACTACTCCCTCTTTTCTCTAGCCACTTACCTAACTTCCCTTAGTAAACACAGGCATTACTAATTCAAAGTAAGAAAAAACACCTGACCTATTTGGTTTCCACTGCTGTAAATGTCACATTATCGATATTATTTGGCTGCTCGCAAGGGGTGGAATTGGCGACTGAACGAATATTCTAGGTCAGAATTGTAAATAATTGAAATTAGTTGTGAACCATAATGCTCAACACTATTTATATGAGGACTAAACCTAAGGTTCGTCGAATACAAACTCATATATATAATTTCGTCCAATTATCTTTCAAATTGAGACATGTGGACTGATTACAAGGTTACAGATGAACGGACGGACATTGCTAAATGGACTCAAAAAGTAATTATAATGTAAGTTGATCGGAATGCTTAAAGCACAAACGTATTATACCCTTTCCATTTTGTGGTGTAGGGTATACAAATTGTATAGATGGCGAAAGTTAACATAATTTTGATTAAGCAGTCGAGTGGCAATTTAATTAAATGCAGAAAAATACAATATGCGGTTTTTAAGAAGCTTTAATCGCTTACGATTGATTTCAAAACTATTTGAAGGGAAGAAAATGTCCGCATATTATCAAATGTAGAAGAGTGTACGAATGTTTCTTTATATGTATTACACTTTTTAGATTAGCATGCAAATGTGGCTGTTGGAAAATATTTAAAATTCTATTTTTTCAGTTAAGTAGTTGCTGTTTATCGTTCCAAACAAAATTTTATCTTACAATTAAATAAATAATTATTTGCATTTTTACAAATAAGTTGTTGTAGATTTACAATGTATGTTTCTTTTAATTTAGTTTGTCGAAAAACAGAAATTGTTGGTAAGAAACACAAGTTGAGTGAAAAACTAACAAATAAGTACAACTTACAATCTTAATTCGGGAATTCCAGCAGTGTTTTTTTTTTTTTTTTTTTGGCACAATTTTTTCCCAGTACTAAACATTGTGCCAAGAAATATATAAACTGAAACAGGTCAATCGCACCCATAACCCGTTACTTACTGCATTTTAATTGTTATTATTTATTTGATTCTCTAAGAACATTTAAATGTCTGGACTACATACAATGTTCATACATATAATCGATTAATTTGGAATAATTTAAAAACGATGAACATTGACTAGTTGAAGTTCAGTTTACAAAGTGCCAGTGTTAAGATAGTTACAAAATTTTATTGTGTTTTTATTTTGCTAACTTGTGTAAGTTTAAATCGCCATCCTGCGGCAATCGAATGTTATAAACAGGGAATAATTTTTTGTGGTTTTTGTTATTTGGTACCCGTATCTGTTATTTTCCAGTATTGGTTATATTAATTGTCAAATATTTAGAGTCCGACCTAATATTTGGTTTCGGCAAGCACTGTCATAAGGCAATGGATTTTTTATAGCTTTATATTGGTATTTTTTTGAATATACTGTTGTACAAATAGAATGGCTGTACTACTAATTCAAAATTGCTCATTTCACGAATATATTATTTTAGCTGCCGAATAAAAAAGTACCCAAAAGTGTCTTAATTTCTTCCCCATATTTCACAGTTTGTTTTTAGATTTATTTTTTCTATCACATGTACAAATCTCATTTAAATCGGAGTGTCTACCATGTAGTGTCATTAGAATAGAGTCGATAGAAATTCCACAAGCACTTCTACCCTGTATTTATTGACCATGTTCTAGAACCGATTTCTGAGTAAGGTTAACATGTCCCAGAACCAATTCCAAAACTTTTTCTAGGAAATGAATCGATTGCTAATAGTTCAAACTCCATACAAAAAGAACACAAATTAGAACCCATATTAATGCGGTATAGAGTGCTCTACAACCAATTCTTTCGATCTTACCTTTTAACTGGGATAGAATAAAAAAAATTCATTGTTTTCTAGTTGCTGATTTCCGAAAACGAAAAATTTGGATCAAAAGTATGTGTTTTAACATAGTTACTTGTTTAGGGAAAATTGATTTTTTACGATAATGAATTGCACATGAAAAGCTAGTACTTAGTATGTATTAGTAATGAAACCCTGACTTTTTGGGTTTAATAACTTATAAAATTTAAGTTGCAATCTTAGACCTTTAAAATTCGAGCGATTTTTTTTTCACGTGAAAAACAGTTTACTATGCTTAAAATTAAAAATTCTTAAACAATTTACTATGTTTTAGGTTTTCGCATTAGAACTTTCACTAAATGGCTAAAAAATAGCCGGTATTTTAAAGAGCTTCGTATATTAACCTTTTCAAAATCAAAATTTTGAGATAAAATTAAGGGCTGGCCAATCTGATATTTAGGCGTTAAAAAGTAGGGTTAAAACGACCATCTTTAGATATTTTGTACATTAGTTTCAAGAAAACTACATACGAATTGAGTGTCAAAAAATTTTACTTATGTAAGAAATTTAAAAAAGAAATGAATTCTTAGTTAAAATTTAAGTAAAAATCCCACTAAGTTCTCAATACACTCAGAAAAAAAGTTCGTAGAAAATTTGAAAACGGTTCAATCCCTAATTTTTACTAATTTTTAGTAAAGAAATTATTATTAAGCAAATCTTTTTGCTATTTATATTTTACAAATTACAGATTTTTACAGAATATTTACAAATTTTTGTTGCTAATTTCAGAAATCATTTTACGAATTTTTGAAAACCGATTTGCTAAAATTAGCAAAAAAATTTACTAATTTTAAAAAAGTGGATATTGAAGAAAATGTTATTTCTAATTGAATATTAAAACGTTATATAGATTAAAAAGGGGATCAGAAGTGAATATACCGACTCATGTCTGAAAATAGGACATCCACTTAAAATAGCACTAAAAGGTTTTTTTGGTTCTAAAAATCAGACCTAAAAACAATTAAAATTTGACCTTAAAATTAAAAATGAATTTACTAAAATATTTTTCAAAACAGAAATTACCAAATTCAATCAAAATAATAAATTCGTTTGTTTTTACAATTTTTAAGCCTATGATTTTTTTTTTAATTTCGTCTAAAATATTTTTTTGAAAAAAATAAAAAAAATTTTGATGCTCGATAAAAAAAAAATTTTGAAATTTTGTACTAATATTAATAATATTTAGTAAATTTTTTTTTGCTGATTTTAGCAAACTGATTTTAAATTTCACTCTACAAAAAGTTTACTAAAATTTAGTAGCTGCAGCTAATTTTTCTACAAATTTCATTTTACTACACTGCAGCAGACATGAGTTGCTAAGATTAGCAAAAAATACCGCTGGGCTCAAATTAGCAAAATTTCCCGTAATAACAGCAAAATTTTCAGTTGCCATTACAGAATTTTTTTGGTGAGTGTATAATACTGGGTCTTTAATCTTAAAAAATCATTGTTTATTTAGGCAAACAGCTGGCACCTAAAGGTATTAGGCTCCTTTTAAAATTGTTGCAATTCAAAATGAATTTAAAATGAAAAGTGCATTTCTGATTTATTGAATAATCTGAAAACATTTTAAAATGCTATTTGCGTATTTTTTATTTAACACGTGCATACGTACAACAATAGACAATTCGTAACAAAGTGGGAGGAAAAGACGTAAAAAATTCTCCCTTTTTTCAAAGTTCTCTTATGGAATGGAGGTCCCGTTTCACACTGAGCAACTTTTGTCGCGGCGAATCTTGTCAATTCTCTTTTAAAGTTGCCTTTGATTTCACACAGAGAAACTTTTTTCAGCAACTTTGGTCTACATTTGGTTTAAAATTAATGAAAAAAACGAAGAATTAAAAAAAAAAACGAAGAATGAAAAAACAAAACGTGTAGCCGAGAACAAGCAACTCCGTACCAACCCCCACTCTTCTTTCCCCTCTCTCCCACAAACTCAAGAGTTGCGCGACAAATGTTGCTCTGTGTGAAATTGGACGAGGATATTTTAAAATAAAGTTTTAACAACTCTTTTTTAATAGGACAATGTAACACATACAACTCTTATCAGACCATTTGTAAGCAACTTAATTATTTATTTACAAATTATATTGGAAAACTTAATACATTTTTGTATTTTCAATTAAAAAACTGAAAATAGTCAAAAACTTTTAGTTTTCGTACAAATTGAATTGAAAATCTAAAGGGTGTCCCAAGAAGAACGCAATTTTAAAATTTTAAATAAAACACAGATATTTAAAAAAAAATCGTGAAACTTTATTATATCGTAAAGTAGACAGAATGAGGTTATGTATGGAACAATATATCGTGCAGATGGCCGCCGCGGCTTTGCTGGCATGCACGCGATCTTTTAATGAAATTTTCAATGACCGTTTTGCATGAATGCTGCGGTATTTCATTAATGCAGCGTCCAATTTCCTCTTTTAAGGCTTGAGTCGTCGTCGGCTTATTCGCATAAACCATCGACTTCAAAAAACCCCAAAGAAAAAAATCTAATGGTGTTAAATCGCACGATCTAGGCGACCAATTCTGATCTCCAAAATGCGAAATAACACGACCGGGAAATGACTGATGCAGCAATTGAATTGTTTCTCTGGCTGTATGACATGTGGCGCCGTCTTGTTGGAACCACATGCCCTCCACATTCATTTCTTCAATTCTAGGCAAGAAAAAACTGGTTATCATTTCACGATACCGAACACCATTGACTGTTTGCGCTTGACCTGCCTCATTTTCATAAAAAAAAGGTCCAATGATTCCTCCAGCCCAAAAACCACACCACAAAGTGACACGTTGAGGATGCATTTGCTTCTCGTGAATCACTCGAGGATTTTCCTCACCCCGAATGCGACAATTCTGCCTATTGACGAAGCCATCAAGATGAAAATGGGCCTCGTCACTGAAGATGATTTTATCGGCAAAATCAGCATTTTCATGTTGTCTCTCCAATACCCAATTAACGAACTCCCTTTGCTGTCTATGGTCAGCTGGCTTCAGTTCCTGAGTCAATTGAACTTTTTATGCATGAAGATGCAAATCTTTCGTCAAAATTCGCTGCAAAGTGGATTTGGAGACACCAATTTGCTGAGCTCGGTGTCGAATTGAGGTGGATGGAGTTTGAGCGACATCATCACGTACAGCTGCGACATTTTCGGTCGATCGACCTGGTCGATGGCGCGTTGTTGTCTTTACATCACTAACAGACCCAGTTTCGGCAAATTTATCCATTAATCTCTTTACAGTTGACTCTTTTGGAGCATTATTGTGACCCCAAATTGATCGCAATTTGTGAACTGTAGCTTTCACCATTTTGGTAAAACTATTTCACATTGAGAATGCGTTGTTCATTCGTGTAGCGCTCCATTTTTACTAACCTCGTACCTTCTACTAGCAAACAATAACAATTGTTCAAATGTCAAACAATGACACTTCGAATGTTGCCAGATTTAAAAATTGCGTTCTTCTTGGGACACCCTTTATTATACGATTTTTTTCTGGTATGTTATTTTAACCACCTAATTCGCAAAGACGGCACACATAGAATTTCTATACTCTTGTCCACAACACGCACAGACAAAAATTCTACTTTTTGCTGTCATTTTGAATCAGAGAGTAAGCCTTGTTTTGGTATGAAGAGAGACATAAGCTTTGTTTTGGTATGCAGCGAAATTTTAGGAATACAAATTTATTTAAAAATATTTTGAGTTTAAGTTTCATACCGGTACCTAGCTCAAGTCACTTAAGCCAGTTGGGCCTTAAATATAGAGTTTTTTAATGGCAAGTAAGGATACAAATATTCAAACCCACAACTTATTATAACAAAAAAGTTGTATTTAAAATATAAAAAAGCTTTCAATTATAAACTTTTAACAAAACAAGTTTAACAACTTGCTGTTGTGTTAATTAAAGCTTTTTGGTTTATCAAAACAAAAATGATAAAAAAAATATATAAACACCTAATGGCCAGTGTTGCCATATGCTTGTTTCGAAAAAAATTGTAAAAGAATCAAAATCAGACAAAATTCCGGGTTTCCAAAGTATTCTGGGTCTAAAAACGAATCCGAAAATATACAGTTATAACAAAATATGACCCATCTAATGCCCGAGACCGCCAAAACGCGGTTGTCAGATATTAAGTAGTTTTTGCTAAATAATGTTTTTTATTACATCAATTAATTAATAACGTTAAAAAAACGTAATTTACTGTTTTTTCTGCCTTTAAACTTTTTTTGTTCAACGATCCATTTTCCAGTAAAGTTCAAAATTTCGTTAAAAAATTTACATTTTAAAAGAGAAAACATATTTAAAAATCGCCCAAAAATATATTTACGCTCTGGCATACATTATTGATAATAAGTTACTATTTTTGCTACGAACATCCTCTTAACACAACAACTAGTCAACAGATTTTTTGAAATTAAAGGGTGGTCCGATACTGATGCACGATGTTGTTTGTAAATAAAACAAAAAGTTTTCAGAGAAATATCTTAATATTTTTTACTATGATCTATGACAATTATGTGTGAAAAAAAATATCGGCCAAATACTCGCCACGGCTTCGGTGGCATACCTCTATCCGATGGTTCATATTTTCAATGACTGAGACATAAATGTCTCAATGTGCCGAATTATCTCATTCTTTAGTTATTGAATTGTTATTGGCTTATTGACGTACATATCCTCAATTTCTTGCCACAAAAAGTCCTTTATCATCTCGCGATTGTTGGGCACAACAACGAGTCGAGTTTGATGGTTCTTCTGTCACACTATCACGAACAACAG
Source organism: Eustalomyia histrio (assembly GCA_949748255.1). Classification (NCBI taxonomy): domain Eukaryota; kingdom Metazoa; phylum Arthropoda; class Insecta; order Diptera; family Anthomyiidae; genus Eustalomyia; species Eustalomyia histrio. The sequence goes on along the minus strand of OX456527.1, from coordinate 89,559,346 downwards.
CAATGTTTTCCGCACAACGAACTGGGCAAGCATGCACAGGTCTTTTTGCATTTCTTAAAGTCCCGGTTTGCTTAAATTTGCGCACAATTCTCCCGATTTTGGACACATTTGGTCGATTATGCTGACCAAAAAAATCACGAAGTGCACGAAATGCATTTTGATTTGAACGCCCATTTTCGTAAAAGGCTTCATCAATCTTAATCAATTGTGTACCTATCCATGGTTGAATTTGTCTAACACTGAAACAAAGAAATGTCAAATTTAGTTGGGCAAAAAACTTGACGTTAAGGTGTGACTCACAATTACCATCGAGCATTATGGTTGGACCACCCTTTAGTATACGGAAACAATTTCGGTAAAACTTAATAATGTTAAGTAGCAACTTCACTAAATTTCGCAATTTCAAAAAGCGAAAATCGCTGTAATTTTTTAAATAATGACACTAGATCAATAGTTTTCGGTGTGTAATTTTTTTTTACTGATAGTGTTATTTATAGCAAAAATCGAAACTATTTGATTACACAGTGCAACAAGAAAAAATTGCCTCAATGGTTTGAACGCAGTATAAAAGTATACCATTAGAAGAACAAAATCCCCAAGGGGTTTGGTAAAGTTGGTTCGAAAAACAAAGTTATGGCTACTTGAGGTTTGTCATTTTTTACCATTTTTTCTATGAGTTATTTAAAATGAGTATATTAAAAATTTAATTTTTTCTTTATTGATCACTTTTTTAATTTGTTTTTAAAAAGGAGCACTATTAATATATATTTTTTTAATTCTGCACTCAAAAAAAAAATTAGTAAAAAATTAAAATTTTTACTTTCTTTGTTTTGTATGTAATTTTTACCAAAAATATATTTTTAGTGTAAATTTGTTTTTACTTAAGTGATTATTTGTATGCAGGTATATTTTAGAGAAATTTTTAAAGTTCTTAAGCAAATTCTTATAAAGGAATCATTCATAGACCATCTGAATATTTTATTTTTTTTAATTAATGTCAACTTTTTGTTTCTTTTAAAAAAATTAATGCATGTTTATTAATTTTAGTAAAATTTCAGGGTTAATAGGCAAATTTTTTTACTTAATCCAGAGTACCGTTGCTGGTTTTTAAATAAAATTTATTATCATTATTTTGTCACAAATACTCTTTGGTTTTAGTATAAAAAAGCAATAACATTATTTATGAAATTCACTACCTGCAATTGTGAAAGCATTGTTAGTTAAAGCACTAAAATGTTTGTATAAAACAAACCAATAAGTAAATTGCATAGTCGTTACTGTCTTTCAATTAGGCAACTTTTGTTTTGTCTTGCATTTTAAGGGGGAGACTGAATTGACTGCCTTAAACTTACAATATTCGTTTAATGTGTTTCCTTTTTCGGTTTTATAGTTAACTAAGTTTATATGTATTTTTCTTAAATTCGGTGGGAAAAACTATATATTTTTGAACTTTAGAAAAATTTGTTATTGTATCTAAATAATCGAGTGCTATTTTATTTGTCTCTTCGACTTTTAAAAAAGTCTAGAAAAAATATGTATTTAAATTTTTATTTTTTTTAACAATATGTCAACAACAAAAGTTCAGCTCAATTGAATCCAAATCTTAAAAACTTAAGAAGTGCTTAAACTTTAATATTATTACAAAATTAATCTAATTAATTAAGTATTTATTTTAATTTAACTTTAAACTTCAAACTTTTTTTTCATAAGATTTATTGTTTTCATCGAAAAACGTGTTTTTGTATAACAACGAAAAAAATAAAAATTTTAATTTTTTTTACTAAAATTATTTTTTTGAGTGTATAATAAAAAAAAAGTTTTAATTGTGTTATTTTGTAAAAAAAAAACAAAAATATATTTGGAAGCAATGGAAGCAAAAAAAAAAATGTTTAATATTAACTCATGATGAAAAATTGTTCAAAAATGCCCAAATTCAAGAAGACATAACTTTTTTTTCGAACTAACTGTGACAAACCCCTTGGCAATTTTGTCTTTCTTATGGTCTACTTTCATACTGTGTTCAAATCATAGGGGCAATATTCAATATTCAATATTCAAATGACCCAGAATTTGTTGCATAGTGTAATTGAATTTCTTGATTCGTCTTCAATATTTTTGTGCTATGTTATTCGCCTAAATAAAGCGATAAACTAAAAATTTAATATTTTTACTCTGAAAGTTGTCAATGCCAAAAATAGATATATGAAGAAACAGCATTAGAGGTGTAAACTGGTATATTCTTACTAGAAATAATTCAAGAAAAAATTTAAATAAAATAATTTATGAAAAAATATAAAAAATTAGTATTTGGAGTTGCAAAAAAATATATTCAAAAAAGTAAATTTTGGCATTTTTTATGAGTTTGTTTTTTAAATACAAAAAAAAAAAACATTATATTTTTGATTCGTATTTTTAAGCAAAAACACGACTGTTGATTTTAGTGCCAATAACTAATTCATCAATAATATACATATGAAAATTTGATAAAAAAAAAAATCTGAACGTTCGGATCATGAATTTTCCACATACATACATTAAATCAAAGCTGTACTTAAAATTATACAGTTTTCACTAAAACATAAATAATAAAAATAAATGCAAAATTTCTGTATATCTGCAAAGTTGCTTCAAAAATGCCCAGCGGATCTATGACGCGTCAGAAATGGTTAAACCCATTTTATGCTATTAACTTATTCGACACAAAATTTTTTATGAAATTTCATAGAAAGATGTTTCTTTTTATTAGTTAGTATTTTTTATATCGGTACATTTAGATAAATTTTTAAATATTGGAAATTAGTTCAAGATTGTAAAATTTTTAATCCGATCTCTCAATATTCGATATAAAGTAAAATTAAACAAAATACTTTTCTTATTCTAATTAATTTGTCGTGTGCCTTTATAACGACCGTCATGAGAGCTTTTGGTGAAAGCACCTTAGTTGTCTTTAAACCATTTTTAAAGTCAATAAATCGTTGGAAAACACTGATCCTAATATTTCTCAAACCAACTTATTTAAAATTTTTATTAATTTCTGTTTGACAACCGAACTTATATCATTTTTAACATTAGGCGTTTTTACTACAGCAAAAAAGTTAATTTTATAAATGAAAAAAAAAATTTAAAGTTTTAGTTTAATTTTACACAGCGGTAAATGTGTTTTTGTTGTCAAAAATTTTTTTAGAAATGGGCTCTAAAAAATGTAAAAAATATATTTTCGATTTTTTTACGGCAACGCTAGGAACAATAATTTTAAAAATCGTCAGTAATATTAAAATAATAAATGGAACAAATATTGATAAACTGTAAAAATAAATCAATTTAAAAATAACTGGATCCCAAAAAAAAACTAAAAAAACAGTTAAAACTGGCTATATGGCAACACTGTTCGTCGCAGTAGAAAAAAATGTGTACTCAATTTTATGAATGATTAGTTAGTTTATATTTAACGGTGGTGCCATAAAGTCAGACGGTTTCGGTAGTGTAAAACAAAGAAAAATAGGAGAAAAAAAAACATTGACAAGTGGGAATGTTCGAAGATTATGGGCTGGGGAATGCGTAGTTTAATAAAATGTTTGTCTTTAATTTAAAACAAAATATTGCAACAAAAAAAGGCAAAAACTTTAAAGAAAAATGGTTAATTTAATGTCAATATTTAATATAACGACTTATTATTGATATTGAGCAGTGTTATATTACATTATTCATATAATTTTTAATATTAAATCATTAAAACAGCTGGTTTTCAGTTTCGTTTGTGTTATTTTAATTGCAATAGATTGAATGTATAATTCTCTGTCGGTCAATGTGCATTTCAGTCACGTTTTCTGGAAGAAGAGGCATCTGAAAATAAATGTGTAAACTTAAACATGACGTAATATTTTGTTTTTAGTTTTGTTTTGATTCTTCTTCTTTACTTGTACGTACTCATATGTTTGTGTGAGCTTCAAAAGTGTACATTTGTTTATATTTGATTTTCTAATAGTTTTTGCCATTTTTTTTGTTGATGTAATCTTGTGGATTAAATTTAAAATAACAATTGTTTTGTTTCATATTTCTTTTCCGTTTCGTTTCGCATGATATTCTTTTTATAATGAATTCTACAATTTTAATGTAAGTATTACAAACTCTAAAATAAATCTTTAGAAAAAGAAAAGCAAATTTTTTATTGTAGTTAGGTAGTTAACTTAGAAGTGAACCCCGCAAACAAATTTTTTGCTAAGTATAGTCGCTCAATTTCCGCCGCCTTTTTTAAAGTAATACAAATACTGTAGCTCTAAAGAATGATTGCCCCGAACAGCATTATTCATTCGCGATGTATTCTCTTTATCGAAAAATACTTTTCCCCCGAAATAAAAACTAATTTCGCAAGAAAATTAAGAATTTTTTTTTTAAATTCATTTAAAATAAAAACAAAATTGTTGAAAAATAATTTTTTTTGGTTGTCTGTAAAATAATAATTAAAATTATTAATAAAGAATAAACAATTTTAGAATAAACTTTTTAAAACATAGTAAATTATTTTTTTCGTAAAAAAAATTTTACTAATTAAAAATATTTTATTTTATACGAAAGAAACAATCACAATAAATTTAAAAATGTCACTTTTTCACTAGAAAAATAAGAGTTTTGCATATTTAATTTGCGTGAAATCAAATTGTACTTAATTTTAATTTAATACACAAAACTATTATTTTTCTAACGAAAAAAAAATGACTTATTTTAACTCCTAAATATCAACTTGGGCCGATAGTGTACTACTGACAATTTTTCAACTATATTTTCCTCTATATCATAATTTACCAAAATCTACAGAAAGAATTTTCGTTCATAGTTTTAATGAACCGATTTCAATAAAATTGGCAGTTATTTCGGTGCAGAGGTATTTGCTTTATCTTCATTATTTTTGGTCGAATTGTAAAAGTAAATATGTTTATCATTGAAAAGGTAATTAAAATATATTCTAAATAAATTTTAGAATAGATTGAAAAGTTAATTAAAATATTATCTAAATTAAATTTTTAATCCATTACTGTCCGGGGAAGGATATTGGAATTTTTGTGTTGAGATTTTTTATTTTAAATTTTATACAAATATATCATTTCTTTAATGATTTATTTTTATAAAATCTACGAACGACTTGATTAATAATATAGATTGCATTAGTTCATAAAGACCATCTTAAAACCCAGTGTAGTACCCAGAGGTGGGGAGGTGGGTGATGGGTGGTGAAAATTTTGTAATTTTAAACAATTATCTGCCATTGGAGGTAGTTCCGGGATAATTATTAGTCTTGATATATTCTCTGAACCAATTAAGATTTTTTAAAATTAAAAATTTGTACCTTTTCTTCAAATAAAACTTAATTTTTAGATAACATTTCTATTTTAGAACTTTTAAAAAATTATAATATAAAATAAAATTATAAAAATTAACAATCATGCAGATGTTTCAGCATGTACAACATTTTTATTTTGAATGTTAAAAAAATGTATAATTTAATTGTTCAGACTTTTTTAAAATATATATAATATTTTTAAAGCAGTCAAATTTTTGTATACGTATTATACATTCTGCATACAAATTTCCTTCGCAAAAACAAAATTTTACAAAAGATGTAAAAAAAACATTTTTTTCCCAGTATTTTTTCCCACCAAAAAACAATGTTTAATCAAAACACAAAACTCTGAGCTAGTTTTTTGGATGTAGTTCAACCTTGTTTATTGGTTTAAGTTGGTTTAAACATGGAATGCTGTTTTTGAGATCCAGTTTATTTTGTTTAAATTTGAGTTTAACTGGGCAAGATTGGCCAGTTAAACCTAAATTACAGATGTTAAAACACACAGCTGATGAAAAGCGTCTCTAAATAAATCAGCTGTTTCGTAAATACTAAAAAGTTGTTTACATATTAAAAAAAGAATGGATTATTCCTCATATTATGAAGATTTCAGCGATTCTGAAACATAAGACCATAACAAGAAAGCCTAAGACAATTAGAACTCGTCCAAATAATTTATTTATATTCGTGAACACGTGCTTTTGTTTGAAAAAATATTTGTTTTGACTTTTCATTAAGTATTTTCAATGCTACCATATGTTTGGCTATAAAATATAAAATTTTGTTGGAATAAAATATGGCAGCATTACCTTATCTGTCAATTCTTAAACTACTACTGAAAAACAAGTGGGATCAAAAGCCAGTTTAACTAATAAGCCATTAAACCAAGTTTAACTCACATCCAAAAAACTAGCTCCCTGAAATCCATTTTTTTTTCAAACATTAAAAGCAGCAGAATGTCTATAATGGTAACGTTTTTTGTAATTAATTAAATTTTGACACAATTTTTCTAACAGTTGGCCCTACTGAATAAACAAAAAATATTGGCACTTGTCACGCCATCTCTATGTGTAGCCACGTATTTTTCACTCCATGTACTACAGTATCCGTCCCAATGCGTTTGTAATTTGGGTGATAATCCCTACTTTCGTTGCGGGTAAAATAGCAAAACCAGCAGGCCCTCATTAAATCCTCCTGTTTTCTTCTTTTGGTGATATAATTTTCGATAATATTCCGTTGCGCCGCTGCCCATACTTCAATCGAATCAGTATGGGTTGGCCGAATATCAACAATACTCTGTTTGGCGCAATTACGTCGATCAAAAATATAGTGGATTTTATCTCGCAAAGAACACTAATATAATTTGTTTGTGTTGTGTTAATAAATGTGTAAACTTATTCGTTTTTTTAAGGTTTTCATATTTTTAAATTTGTAACCTTTTTAAAAGAGGATTTTTCAAGAAAAATTTGCATAACTCAATAAATTTATCTGTTATAATTATGTTATTGACAGATTCGAATTCAGCGTATAATAAGACATTATGATCCACCTTAATAATATATTTGAGATTTTTGCATTACATATTTTTGTAACTTTGGGGCGGATGAGGCACGCCTTCCCATTATTATATCATCCAAATTTTTGAAAAATGTTACACTAAGAAGTACATTTCTGGGGCGCACTTAAGGTCCAATTCCCACACAAGTTAATTGCTATACAAGTAAGGTACACCCCAATAATATATAAAGAAACGAATATGTAAAACCAAAATTGAATAAAATGATTTTTTCACGGATGGCGGTGATAAGCAGATGCTAGATATCACATTATCGACATACACTTAAAAGTATGTGTATCGATTATGCGTAACTTAATTAAGTTTTATTTTTTATTGATAAGATAGTAGTAAAACATTAATATATAAGGTGATCCATTTCGAGATATTTTTTTCAATAGCCTTTTTTGACAGATCACGTGTGAGTCGTGTCATGCTGTCATGTTATTTTTGTTTAGTATTGTTTGGCATTTCATAATGGAAAGACTGAACAACGTTTACAAATTCACGTTCTGTGAGAAATGTGTTTCGTGCACTTCGCTCAACTTATGGTCAACATAATCGGCCTACTGAGCGTACTATTCGCAACACCATCACTCATTTTGAGACCCAGCATTCATTATTGGATAATATTCGACCGAAAAGACCACGTACAGCACGCTGTGTACACGAAGACCGTGCAGAGTCGATTCGGCGCTATCGTGCCATGATGACCGACCATTTGATGCCTGAAATTTAAGCTCGTGATTTCGGCGACATTTGGTTTCAACAAGACGGCCTACTTCCCACACATCGCATCAATCAATGGATTTATTGAGAGAACACTTCGGTGAGCACATAATTTCACGTTTTGGGCCGGTCGATTGGCCACCAAAATCGAGTGATATCACACCGTTAGACTTTTTCCTGTGGGAATATGTAAAGTCTAAAGTTTATGCGGACAAACCCGCTTCGATTCAGGCCTAAGAGGAAAGCATCACGCGTGTCATTCGCCAGTTACCAGTCGAAATATTCGAACGAGTCATCGAAAATTGGACTCAACGGATGGACCATCTGCGACGTAGCAACGGCCAACATTTGATAGACATAATCTTCAAAAAATAAATGCCAAAGAATGTTCTTTCAAATGATAATAAACATTCCCCATTAAATTTCAATTTACTGTGTTCTTTTCTTTTAAAAAGTAGGAAACCTCGAAATGGATCACCCTTTGTAAATATATAAGGTAAAGGGTAGTATGCGGTAATTTACAATAAAAATTCAAGCTCTTTTGAAAAAGTCTCTGATATATTAAATTAATTTTATTATGTTAAAGCAAAGAATCTAGAAACTTTTAGCGATTTGCACAATATTGTTAATTTATTCAAAAGAAGAATACGATTTTTATTAAAGCTATATAGCGATCGCATTTGTCTGAATGAAAAGAGTTGAAATATCAAAAATGAATTTTGACAAAAGTAAAAATATAATTTTGGAATTAATTTTTGTACAGTAGAATACTGTTGCCACAGATATTTGGCTATCATAAGACAAAGGAATAATGCTTACTGCAAGCAAATGTAATAAGTAGTTACCCTACCTGTGGGTAAAAAGGGATCAGTTGAAGTTTGAGCGCTTATGGTGAAAACAGGACAGTTCCAGTTGATTTTTAATAATTTTTTTTAAATTTAATTGATGGTTTTTGTTGTGGTTTCTGCATATTAATAATGATTTCTTAATTTAAAAACAAATTTGGATGTTCAACAATAGCCTTGTAATATATAAACCATACCTATGCGGTCTCAATTACATTTGGCAATTATTCACTTGTGTAATTTGTTAATAATAATAATTCTACACTCACATTTGTGAAATAAAACGTTTTCTTGCTAATTTTTTTGATATCGACATCGGTAAGAAAAAGTATTTATTTACCTAGTTACAGAGCAATTACTCAAATAAATTAATTACATGTAATTGAAGTAATTGAATTCAATTGCATAATATTTTAGAACACAAAAAAAAATTGATTATTCCCTATGTCTGGTATGATTATCTTCATATTTGTAATGAAGTTTATTCATTATTATGAAGAAGTTTCTTCGTATTTAGGACGAAGTTTAATCCATATTTATAAAGAAATTTTTAGTTCTTTTTTTAAATTATTTAAGTAAAAAATGCAGACTTAATGATAATTACAAACAGCAGCGTTTTGAAACCAAAACAAATAATTTTAAAGATTTTTGATTAATTTGTTAATGAATTCTTTCATAAAATAATGAAGATTTATGAAACATTTGTCTTACATTTTTAAAGTTCTTTTTTATTAAATCTGTTTATAATTTGTCTTATGAAATGATGAATATTTATGAAACATTTGTTTAACATTTTTATGAAACACTTGTATTATAATTTTGAAAAGTTCATACAAATTATAAAGAATTAAGGACACACGGAGTTTTAAACAGTTTCATCAATAGGATGAAACTTTTTTCCTGAGTGTAGTTGGCGGAGTTTACCAGCTTTTGATAAAATGTTTATTTATGTATACCTTTATAGTCGATTTACGCTAAATTTGAAAACCAAGAGTGTATATATTCTGGTTCATGCCGTGAGGTAGTGACTATTATCAGGGCTCACTATTGCCACAATTTTTTTTTGTATTTTCTTTTAAAATCAGTTCAATTGTCCATTTTTTTTTAAATAATAGATTTGTCATGCAAATTCGTATTTGATATTTTTCAATACCCAGTATATTTAGTTCACACATTTTTTTTATCAATACAAAAACTACAGATAAAAATATATGAAAATAGATTAAAATATACCATACTTGGGAATTTTTAATTCCCATTAAAACTTCTTTGCAAATAGTGGAAACTAATTGCAATAAAATTTTTTGCATAGGTAACCATTTCCAAAAAAAAAAAAAGAAAAACGGGGAAAATCTGTTAAAAGCAAAAATCACAAACGGATGATATCGTATAGTGAAAGTCTTAATAAGCCCTGTGAACAAATTTATAAATTCGCTTAAACAAAAATGGAATCGTACATACCTCGAAACCATATCGGGATTACAAAAATCTTATCCTCTCAAAGAAAAATGAATTTCGTTTGGAATACTGATAGAAAGGAAAATTTTAAAATTGATCTCTTTTGGCTTTTAGGCAAAAAAGTGGTTTACTGACTGAAGATGCCGAACATTCTGGACGCCCAGTTGAGGTCTCTACACCCAAAACAATTGAAAAAATTCACGATATGGTGTTGACCGAACGGAGATTGAAAGTGCGACAGATCGTGGAAGACATATGCATCTCACATGGCTCAGTGGTTTCAATTTTGAACGATCACTTGGGTATGAGAAAGCTTCCGCAAGATGGCTGCCGCGTTTGCTTACAATCGACCGCCAACGGAATCGTGTGACAGCTTAGTTTCCATGGCAAAAATCCATGTAGTAGACTACGAATTGCCCCCTATTTGAAAGTAGTTTATTAACAGGTGGTACTTAGTGGTAGCAGTGTTGCATTTCATATAACAACGAGGGAAGTTCGAAAAGTCACGGACTTATTGATCCGTCCTCGTATACTGCTATGCTAAATTCATATTGATATTTTTGGAAAAACTTATCAACCATTTGGTAAAATATGGCAATTATACTATTTTAATGAATATATAATTTCTAACGTTTTCGATAATGCTTTCGAACAAATTTTCCAAATTTCTTCACCCTATTTTACACCATAGATGGCCGAAAAAGTCAGACAGTCTGTTCTTAGATTTCCTTTTTAAACCACATATCTAAATTTCATCAAAATCGAAGTTTTGAGGTTGGGGTAATTTTCTTTTTATCTTCATTTACATAACCGAGCCATTAGGGCCTTAAGTGGTTAATTAAAACTACTATCTAAATAAACAACTTCTAGATAGATAATTATATATTATATAAATTATATCTCAAATCCCTAGCGAAAACAAACCAGAGCCTCTCGTGGGAATCGAACCCACGACCCCCGCACTGATAGGCTAGCACGATACCAACTAGCCTACCGGGGCGCCCTTGTGAGTCGGTACTGCGGTGACCGTCAAACTACAATTCGCAATTATAAATATATTAAGATAGAATTTGGTACACAAGCTTCCCTTGGCCCAAGGACCAACGCAATTCAAATATTCGGTCCATATTTAGACGTAGCTCAAATAGAAAATATAACCTAAGCTAATGATATTAAGACATATAAAACCGTGTGTACCTAGTTGTTATTTCGGTTTTGAAGGTTATATAGAACCATAAATCATGCCCCCAAATTAAAAGGAAATCGAACCACATTATGAGCTAGTTCCCTTGTTATCTTCCCGGTATTTGCCTAAATGAAACTTTTTAACAATTTCTTGAAAAGTTTTCATATTTATTGCACCGTTGATTTTTCTGCCCACATAATAAGGATACTGTGGGGAAGGGTATCTCATGATCAGGATTGAATTAGCTTTAATTAACTAATATATTTTATCGATTTTATTGATATCAATCAATTTTTATTGAGCATATGTTCTCTTATTTTATAGTTTTTTTCCTTAAAATTAAAATTTTAACGATTTCAAAAAGAGTTAAATCTGCCAATTGTAATTATTTTTTTTATAAATGACATTGATTTATGATATTATGCCCTTAAAATAATAATCAAATAATTCAGAAAATCGTCACTGAAATTATTATCATTATAATTGATTTTAAAAAATTATCCACTCAACTAATCAGTCCCATGTATGAAATACCTGTTTGTCAATTATGACTCCTCAAGCATAGTAAACTGATTCGTTGCGTGAAAATTTTACTAGAACTTCAATGCCCTCAAATTGTAATCAAATTGTTCTAAAATTTTATACCAAAGACACAGTTACAATAAATCCAAAATTTCACTTTTTCATTAAAAAAACTAATAGTTTTGTAAATTAAATTTTCGTGAAATTTTTCTTAGTTTTCAAGTGAAATTCATTACCATAAGAAATAATTTTTTATACGGATTTAACGGCTGTTGCACTAGAATTTCGAACAACTTACTATGCTTTACTAAAAAAAAAGTTTTGTTTAATAGTGACTTCCAAAAATTTGAATCTAGCGATAGTTATCAGTAAACTAGAGTGTTTTTTTCTGGAACAATTTTGTGACATTTATAGTAAATTGAGCAACGATATACTTGTTTTTCTATAGAAAAGCATTGACAATTCACTGTTACCGAATTATAATTTTTATGTTTTTTCATTACTCAGAAGTTTGTTATGACCGAAGCACCTTATATCCCTTTAATACATAATGGTGAGTCTCGTCTGCCTACGTTCTTGACGCAAAAAGTTAAACACTTAGGCCTGATGACTGAATATACCGTTAACTATAACTAACAGTTAAATTTAAATTTTATATAAATAACAAAAGAAAAGTATTTTATTCGATTAAAATAAAAAAGTATAATAAAAAAAATTAATTACAAATACATTTTGGACTAACTAGATGCACCAACGTCTACACTGACCACAAAATTTGACTGTTATTTTGAAATTTTTTATATATTGAAATTTTTAACATTTTTAGCAGCTTCGAATAATATTTTAAGACAAAAAATACTTTTTCAAATAAAATTTTAAATAAAATAACTGTATTTGAAGTTACTCAAGTCTGGGAAACATTTCCAGTAGAATGTCTTAGATTTTGGAAGCTTCTTTAAATATATTTTCTATAGTCTTTAGAATCTGAAAACGTCCTTCGATTCAAAGATTTTTTATTGTACAGAAAAATTATTTTCTTATACCATAACATTTTTCTATAGATAAAAATGTCCCTGGAATCTAAGTTTTTTTTTTGTGTAGAAGAAAAATCCTAAAATCTTAAACTCATTATATGACAAAAAGTCCTTAGAATCTGTGACTTTTTCGATAGGAGAACCTGAGACTTTTTATGAAAAGTACTTTTAAGTTGAGATCGTTTCTGAAGAAAAATTTCTCAGTAACTGTGATTTTTTTAAAATAGGAAAAAGTCCTTAGAATCCAAAGCATTTTCTGTAGCAAAGACCTTCGCAATCTAAGAACTTTTTCTTATAGAAAAACTCTTAGATTATTTTTTTTGTTCCATTTATTGTTTTATTGATATTTATATTAACAATAACTTATAACTTAAATTTAAGAGATGAATTAATATAAATTTTTCTAATTTAAATATTTATTCAAAAATATCTTTATATAAGACGGGAAAAATTTTATCAAAAACCCAGTATTTTTTTAGATTATAAATAGTTTTTCCTATGCAAAATCTATTGGATTCTAAAAACTTTTTCCTATAGATAAGGTTTAAGATCCTAAGGTTTTTTTCTTTATAAAAAGTTTAATATGGATGTTATCTTTTCTTGTAGAAATATCCATATATTCTAAGGATTTTTTTCTCAGTTTCTGAAGACTTCTTCAATAGAAATATTTTGAGTTTTCTATAGGAAAAATTATTAGATTTTCAGGTTTTTTTTAAAGAAAAAAGTATTAAAGATCTTAGATTTTTCTCTAGGAAAAATTTTCAGAATCTGAGCTTTCTTTTTACTTAATCTTCAGAATCTTACATTTTTCCTGTTTGAAAAAGACCTTAGAATCTTTTTTCTACATATTTGATAAAGCCCTACGAATCAAAGTTTTTTCAGAAAATTAAGATTTTTTTTAAGAAAACAATTCTCAAAATCTGTTCGAGGACATCTACCCGTAAAATGTCTAATATTCGGAGGTCTTCCTGGAACAAGTTACAGATTTGATTTTTGTTACTCAATTTTTGTTATTGCTAAATTGTCTTTCAGTTTATATCAGCCGTAAGGTAATACATTATTTTTGTATAGTAGTTGCTAAGGCCACGACTTAAGCGTTTTCGCAGAATATTGGCCACATCTGCTTCCAGCCTCAAGAAAACAGAATTAGTGTGGTGACGTTTACATACCTTTATGATACCAAAAATACATTTTGCTTAAATATATATTAATGGTCTTATTGTTTGATTGGTTTTTATTAATAATATTAATTTTGAATCTATTTTACATTTATTTCCCAATAATGCGTATTTTATGGACTAGTTGTAGAAACAAAATGTGTAATTGTAAGTAAAAAAAAATGTATAAATACTTGTTTTGTGTATTTTTGCTACCATAATGTGTATTAGGATTTTTTAAACATTTTGTGTTTAGTCGTTTTTCGTGAAATTACATAAAATTTTGAGTACTTTATAATAGCGAATTTACAATAATTTTTTAGCGGTCGATAGTGAAAGATATCCCAATTTTTTTATAAGGACTTACTTAATTTTATGATAATATTAAATGTCTTTCTTATTTATCTTGTTCATCTGTTTCATTAATTGCAGCTCTGTCACTAATTGTCATGGGCATTATTGGATTCTTCATACACTATGCCATAGCACTGGTATTATTGAATAGAGAAATCACACCAACAGTCGGCATGTTATATCCACGAGAATCAGAAACACGTGAGGTACGATCATTAGATGGTCTATGGAATTTTGTTAAATCCGATGTAACCAATCCTACTCAAGGCGTGCGAGATAAATGGTATATGGATGATTTAAGTCGTGTACAACAGCCAATACCAATGCCAGTACCGGCCAGTTATAATGATATAACAACGGAACACGAATTAAGAGATCATGTGGGGACAGTGTGGTATGATCGAAAATTCTTTGTACCGAAATCATGGGCCAGACAACAACGAGTCTGGTTACGTTTTGGTAGTGTACATTATGAAGCATTTGTGGTAAGTTGGAAGTGAAGTATTTTTTAGTGATATTATTAATAAATATTTTAAATTTAGTATGTAAATGGCGAAATGGTTGTGAGACATGAAATGGGTCACTTGCCATTTGAGGCTGAAATATCAAATATTTTAAAATATGGCGAAGAGAATCGTATTACAGTCATGTGTGATAATGCCTTAATACAAACTACAGTACCTCAGGGAAAAATAACAGAAGTTTCTAGGTATTAATATAATATCCTCCCATTATCTTTATAACGTTTACTTATAAAAAATTGATATTACTTTCAGAGATGATGGTGTGGCAATAATACAAACTTATACATTTGATTTTTTCAATTATGCCGGTATACACCGTTCAGTGCATTTATATACTACACCTTTAACGTATATTGAAGAGATTGAAGTAACCACCGATCTATCTAAAGACAATACTGGTTGGTATTTGAAATTTAGTATCTCTATTGATTTAATCTCTTTCGATGTTATTTCCTTCCAGTTGGTTTTGTTTACTATAAGGTCAATACCAATGGTAATTCAGCCAATGAAGCTGCCAATAATTTATATGTCCGAGTACAATTACGGAACAAGGAAGGCATTGTTGTAGCTAATGAAACTTCCAATGCCGATTTAAAGGGTGTCTTAGAAGTACCAAAGGTAATGCCTTGGTGGCCTTATCTAATGCATCCTGAACCGGGTTATCTTTATCAGCTGGAAGTTTTTCTGCATGGATCTGATAATATTCTACATGATGTTTATCGTCTTCGAGTGGGTGTTCGGACATTAAGCTGGAATAACACAAATTTTATGATTAACAATCGTCCTGTATATTTTCGCGGTTTTGGCAGGCATGAAGATTCAGATGTATGTCAAAGTTGTGTATTTTGAAAATTCGTAGTATAATTTATTTTACATTTACCTTTTAGATCCGTGGTAAAGGTTTGGATTTAGCACTGATGACTAGAGATTTTAATTTACTTAAATGGATTGGTGCCAATGCATATCGTACTTCGCATTATCCATATTCCGAGGAATCAATGCAATTTGCCGATGAAAATGGCATAATGATTATTGATGAATGTCCAAGTGTGGATACAGAGTAAGTACGCATATATATTTGAATTTAAGAAGAGTTGAACCATTAAGTGTATCTTTGCTTGATCAAAAGAATCAGACGGATTCAATTTTATTGATTAAATAATTTAGCTTTATTCGGCACTATCAGAAATTTATTAACGCATTTTACTTGATTTCGTCCCAAGTTAGCGTTGATTTCAGCCCACTACTAGCCTGACCCAATAGCCGAGATCCGAATCAGTCAGAAGGACCTTTTAGACAAAATTTGTTATGCTTACAAAGCAAAAAAATTTTGGTAATTTGGGAAAGTGGAATTTATATTTGTAAGATTGCCACTGGGTCTCTTACCCAATAGTTATGCTTTCCACAAAAGTTGATCCAAAAATTGAAAAAGGAATGTCAAAACATTTTATAAAAAACAACAAGTTTTTGTGTAAACTTTTGTGTTGATCTTAACTATTGGATATTAACACCAGTGTAAGTGACTAGTTTCATAAGACAAAGTTTCCATGGAAATTCTTAGGAAGAATTAGGTGTGTTCGACGTACGTAACCGTGGGTGCCCGCGGGAATATTTTGGGAATTTTTAATTGTTTTGTGAGAGAATTTTTTACTTACTCTCATTTTACCAGACTTTACCCAAAATTACCTCGTACAGACGTATTATATTTATAATTTGGTTGGAAATTTTATTGTCATATAAAATTAACAGAATTTGTATCAAATTCAGTTCTGATGGCCTACTGGTTAATTCGACGCAGTAAAGACTCGATTCCAGAACTACTGCTATTCTTATAAATTAAGAAACAGACTGGAATACTATATCAGGAAATCACTAAAGAAAGACGTGCTTTATCAATTGTTTAAAATAAACTTCTTTCAAAACTTGTGTGATGAAATAAATAAGTGGTACTAGCATACTTTTTGATTTTCTTAAAAGGACCAGTCTTGTCGGCTGAATCCATTTAGAAGGACAGACAGATCATACATCCAAGGAATAAGCAAACCAGGAATTCAAACAAAATGTTACCAGGGTTTTTGCCGGTATATTGCTTTCTTCCGAACTCGAGATAGCGATTGTTTCAAAAAAAAATTTGCACATAATGAAGAAGGCGTTTAGGTTTAGCAGAATGCTTCTGAACCCTCAATAATTCCTACGCTATCTCGCGTTCGCGATTGACACGAACTTGAGCTGAATCCCGGGCAAAGAATCGGAATTAAGACTCCGAATAAGTAGAATACATTCTGCGGAATGGAACAATACCACAATAGAGAATGTACTACATCTCTCTTTAGTTGTCTAAACAATTAACAAAACTTGAAGATTGCAAAAAAAAACTTTTGTCAGTAAAGCCGGTATTAGTCGTATCCCAGAGAAGAAAAACCTTAAATCAGTCGCAGTTATTTTTAGGTTGTAAAATAATCCAATTTTGACGCTTGATCTACAGGTTGGTTGAAAAGTTCCTGCGCTCGAAATGAAGGAATACTGTTTTTGTAACGAAATATATTTTTTTATTCAATATAATCTCCTAGAAGCTCAATACACTTGTTCCAATGATCTTCCAACAATTTTATGCCATCCTTATAATGGTTTTCCGGAAGTTCTGCAAAATAACCGTCTACGGCTGCTATGGCCTCTTCATTCGACCAAAAATGCTTTCCACGAAGGAATTGTTTGAGATTTTTGAAGAGATAGTAGTCACTGGGAGCCAAATCTGGTGAATACGGTGGATGTTCAAGCAATTCGTACTTTAATTCTTTGAATTTAGCCATCGTCAAAACACTTTTGTGAGCAGGTGCATTGTCTTGATGAAAAATGATTTTTTTCTTCTTTAAACCAGGTCTTTTCTCACGAATTTTTTCATCCAGCTGATCCAAAAGGCTGCAATAATATTCAGAGTTGATTGTTTTATCTTTCTGAAGATAATCAATCAACAAAATTCCTTTTGCATCCCAAAAAACGCTCCAAATTACGCTGAGAAATTTGTTTTCGGTCCAGTTTTTGTTGAATTGTTAATGTGTGCGGCACTAACTTTCCAAACAGTTTTTTCATACGTAATTCTTCATGTAAAATATGGAGTACTCGTTCGTCTGAGATGCCTATGGCATTAGCAATTTAACGCTTAGTCAAACTTGGATCATCACTAACCATATTATGTACCTGCTCAATGATTTCTGCTGTGGTTGCAGTTTTATGCGTCCTTCGCGTGGATCGTCTTTAAATTCACCAGCCCAAAATTCAACGGTGCGTTTTAAAGGTGAGGACTCCTTATACACTTCTAACAATTGTTCATAAATTTCCTTTGCTTTTAAACCCTTCAAAACAAAAAATCTAATGACTGCACGATATTTAATTTTTTCCATATTAAAAAAAATCAATGACACGTCAATTTCAAATGGCTTGTAAACAAAGAAAGAATTGATAGAATGACTTGCAACTTTGCATGTGTTCTCAGGACAGTTATACCAACTTGAGAAAAAAAAGTTTGGAGCTAGCAGTGCCATCTCTTGGTGAGCGCAGGAACTTTTCAACCAACCTGTATAAAAAGAAATAATAAAAACTTTATTTGGCAAAATTGTCGGTGAACATAATACAGAATTCAAATATTGTGAAGATTATGAATCCAATTCTTGGCTTTAAGTCCGATAATATTTTGGTAATAGTCCCAATTTCCAAACCATTTTCGGAGGTAATCCCAAAACTATATTGTGCTGAGAATATCCGAATTGCTCGTAAGAACCTTTCGTAGTCCAGTCATTTTACTACCAACAAGCTTCATTGGTGAGATACTTGCATTTCCGTTCACATTTTCTATCCATTTAAGCAGTTTGAAGCTCAACCTTCTTTCACACAGTCTTTGAGTTCCCTGAAATTACTCCCATTAATGAAAGTTGACCATTGCCATATTGCTGGAGTTTGAATTGTTATTATTCTGTCATTGTTCTTGTTAATTGACCAATGTTGTCAACAAAAAAAAAATAGTTTGAACTCATTACAAAAAGAATTTAAACGGCTTTTGACCAGGTTTGTGCGTTTTCTACAAAAAAAAAAACCGTGGAATTCGGGAACTTGAAGAGCGACATGTCCAATTAGGGCTATCGAAGTGACTTGTGTAATTACAAGCCATGTCTGATAAACTCTTGATTCGGAGCGTGCCAGGACGCTTTTATCGCTATCCAAAATGGGATAAGGTGGCGGTAACAACGGTCCACTGAGTTTAGAGGTGGATTCAGTGATCTTGTGGATTCTGACATCTCGCACCTCTTAAGTATCATACGGAGCTCCAACTAGTTTAGCAATGGAGTCTGATTGTCATTGATCCATATGGCATCAACTCAGAGTCTTAGTGTGCTATCTCCAACCCAACCCAGTATGGGATATATTTATGCTTCTTAGATATACATACTACTAATATTGTTTTTATTAAGCTTCAAAGGTCCACTGTAGCGTATGGCACTAGTGTCAATTAGAGATTTATACAGGGTATTTCTAATACCGGCTTTGCTAAAAATGGCTTTCTACGTAGGTACACAGAGAAAATAGGCTCATCGTGAAAACCGAATTTCTTGGCAACTAAATATTTTGGTTGCTGCAATTGAATTATTTAGATGTCCCAACCAAATGTTTTCCTGATACAATTGATATATATAGTTTCTACTCTAATTTTGTTGCATTAACCGATTTTTAGTAAATGGTTCCACAACAATTGGCTATAATACCATGAGCAATGGGCATAACCCCTATTCTTTTCATGTCCGATGTCTGATAGGATCTTACAACCGCCAATATTGTAACTATATGAGCTACTAATTGTCCATGAATGATAAAGTTTCCTATCAAATTATTAATCAATCTGTATGTAACTGATAAATATGTTAACTTTATTATTTATTATTTTCCAGAAATTTCAAACAAGAATTATTAGATAAGCACAAATCTGCGATGGAGCAATTAATACACAGAGATCGTAATCATCCAAGTGTCGTGATGTGGTCTATAGCCAATGAGCCACGTACAAATCAGTTAAATGCTGGTTCATATTTTCAGTAAGTTAAACAACATTTTAATAAGAAAAGATTATTAACTTAAAAACATTTTATTTAGACAAGTAGCCAATTATACTAGAGATTTGGATCCTAGCAGACCAGTAACTGCTGCGATAGCCGTTGGCTCACAAGATGATAAAGCTGTAAGTAAAACTTTACTATTTATAGGCGAGCTATTAAGCAAATATTTTCTTTATTATAATTATTTTTAGGCCAAATATTTAGATGTCATTAGTTTTAATCGTTATAATGGTTGGTATAGTAATTCAGGACGTTTAGATATGATAACAAAACGAATAATAGACGAGGCTACAACATGGCATAAGAAGCACAATAAACCGGTTGTAATGTCGGAATATGGAGCCGATACTGTGGAGGGATTACATTTGGTAATTATTAAGCATTTTATTCACTGACTTAATATTTATTTTTTAAATTGCTCTCACTAAACAATTTCAAGAAAAAAGTTATCATCTTTAATTTTACTTTTTTTAGTTACCATCATACGTTTGGTCTGAAGAATATCAAACGGAATTGTTTTCTAGACACTTTAAAGCTTTTGATGTACTACGTAAGAAATCCTGGTTTATAGGTGAATTTGTATGGAATTTTGCAGACTTCAAAACTGCTCAAAGTAAATATGCAACCATATACATATAACCTTTTAATCTACTCAATATAATTTTTGCATTATTTTCTAGCTGTTACCCGTGTTGGTGGCAATAAAAAGGGTGTTTTCACTCGCAGTCGCCAACCAAAAGCTGTCGCTCATTTATTGCGTAAGCGATATTTTGCTTTGGGTCGTGAAGTGGATCAATGTAATTTTCCAGAAGATCTTTTTGTCTATATAACAGATGCTGGTTCTTCGCGGATGGGTAAACATGATGATTTATAATAACAATAAAAATAATTACAAAGTCATTAATTAGGTTTTTATGTTTGTTTTCTTAAATCTTTCCATTGCATTTGTATGCCATTTTTTTAACTATATACGTTGTCATATTTTTTTATGGCAAATATTTATAATTTATTTACATGTATTATATATGTATAGGAAATAGTAAAATATTAGTAAATAAACTATTTTTTATATTGAACTGTACAATTTTAAACGAAAGTTGTCTTTTTTGGTAGAACTTAAAATATTTTACTGGTTTTAAAAGTGTTGATTTAGTCTCTGGTTTAAAACTATTTATAAGTTAAGGCTAAAAATGAGCTTTATTTGCTTTTACAAATGGAAAGAAATAATTCTCCTGATAAATCACAAAATCCCTTATTCCGTTTGCTTTATAAAAAAGAAGGTAAAATTGTGACTTAGTAGAGCTCTGTTTATAAGGGTATTTAGTTGTATATTTTCTGAAAAATATCTTCACTATCTATAGATCTTTACTACTTACAAAAGTTGACAAAATCTAGTTGATTTTAAATAAATTTAAAACAAATATTATAATCGTTAATTTAAAATAACTAAAAAAGTTCGCATATAAATGTCAAAAATAAATAATAACCAAATAATCTTTAATTGAATCAACTATAAAATAAAAATTTCTTTAAATTTGAGAGAATATTTAATACAAAGTCTGAAAGTAAATGTAACGTAAAAAGATTTGTCTTTAAGAAAACTTTAAAACGGTCTTAAATGTTTTATTTTTAGACGATGCAAGCAAAGTTTGTAAGGAAATATAATATTAAGTTTGTTTTTTTCGAATTTTATATAAATATTCCATACAAATTTGAGTAGGTATAGACTTGCTAAGTAGTTATAGATATAGCTACTTAAAAATTAAGAATGCATAAAAATGCTGCCAAGTCTTAGAAATTATTGTCTTTTGTCTTTTAAATGTAAACAAAAATATTTTTTCATAAAAATATTTGAAATTTTTGTATTTTTAATTTGATAAAATATTAAAAACAACAAAAGCTAACAAATGAATTATGTGTTTGTAAGTTAAGGTAGAGCAGGGCAAACAATATAATTGCTCTGTTTCGCATTCGCGCGAAGTCTATATACGAAAACAGCTTTCGTAGAAAGGCGGCCCCAAATGTTAAAATTGTATTTGTTTACAAAAAATAAGGAAAAGTCAGGATAGTAGGGATATTTGTTTTTTTACAAGTAGTTATTGATATAGATACAAAGTTCGAAAAAAACGAACCTATTGATTTTGAAATTTAAAACATATTTTAAAATAAAACAAATAAAAGCATTATATTCCCTTTTATCAAATTTTTTTATAATAAAAAAATTAAAATTGAGAAAACATTTTCTAAGTAAAAAACTTATTACTGTGTTGAAAAACACTTTTGAATATGAAAACACCGATTTTTCTCAATGTAGCTGGGTATTAGAAAAATCGGATTTTGCTTAATACAAAGCTACTCGGGAAGGTAGCAAAGAATCTGTGTAAAAGCAAGCCCCTACATTTGTCTTTGAGCCGTGATCCGCATTGCAACGGACAGACAGATGGACATGTTTAGATCGTCTTAGAATTACATAAGGATCATGAATATGCTTATAAACTTAATGGGGTCGTAGACCTATATTTCGATGTTTTACAAATAAAAGAATAAGCTGAAATATACCCTCACATATAAATATGAAGAGGCTTAGAATAAAACGGCTTTTTCCATATTTTGAGAAATTGCTTTTTTTTGTAGTATTTGGTTTAAAATCTACGAAAAATATCTTATAAGCATAACTTTTTTTTTCAACAAGAAAATCAATATAGAAAAATGGAGCATAAAAAAAATTACTTTTGTATTTACTTTACTATCAAAACGTACTTTTTCATAAATATTGTCACTTGTTTGTGGACTTTTGCTTGAAATTCATGTTTTCTTTATTAATTCATTCTTTATGTTTTTTTGGGTTTACTTACATTTCCATTTTTTCTCTCTTTGTTTGACGTTTATAGGGTGCTGATAACTTTTATTTAAAATAAAACACAAACTTATGAAATTAAAACAAAAAACTTTTTATTCCAATTGAAAGTATATTTAATAAAAACTAATTTTTTAAATACTTCAGTTTCATCATTAACATTCATTCTCTTTTAAGGACCAATTTATGAGCAAAAGTGGTAAAAATTTGTATGGAAGTAATTTTTTATGAAGTTAATTTTTTTTGTTCAAGATTATCTGAAAAATCATGAGAAAAGGGTTTTTTACCATGATGGAAAAAATCATTTTTTGGCTTTTACCTTTAGCCGAATAAAAACTTAATAATAGGTCCTTCCGAATGCGCTTTAAAAAAGCTGGTTGCGGAACACATGTCGTTCATTTGTGAGAACACCGGCACAACTCAAAAAAAGTGATTCCAATATAAAATTTTCAATTAAACCTAACTGCTGAGCAAAGTACAAAACACTTTTGGTCGCCACTCAGTGGGGGAAAGAGATATCAATACCATTTTTTGATATGTTTTAGATTATATTTCTGTATAATTAATTCAAAACTCGCTTTTTTGAGTTATGTCGGTTTTCTCGCAAATGAGCGATGATTCCAAAAATCTTTTATAATACCAATCGCCAAATAATAAGCTCTTAAATAAAAATTTAAAATAAATGATTTTATAAGTTATATGTGTTTTATTTTAAAAACAAGTTTTCAACCGTTAAAAAAAATCACGCTTTATTTGAGTTTCATTTCTAAATATGGAGAATGTAAAAATCGAAAATATTAAATGTAACTGCCTTAAAAAAGATATAGAAACAAAAGTTTAATTAATAAAACTTTCTCCGCTAGATGAAACTATTCTAAATAATGCAACACAAACTCTTAGAAGAGAAATAAAAAAGTTCGAAAATGTGAATTTTAATCATTACCTGTTAGAATTATCCAATGACAACAAGACCGATTACTCGCTATGGAAAGCAACAACCAAACTTAAACGACCAGTCTACCAAGCATCTGCTATAAGAAAATCTTATGGTAGTTGGGCTAAATCTAGCGTTGAAAAGGCTTTTGCTTTTGCTGAATATCATTCAACTGTTTTTAGCTCTGGGCCAAATAATGACCACGAGTTAGAAGAAATAAACACTCAAGTAGAAGAAGACATTTCCCCTTTTTTCTATTACAGAAGTCACAATGGAAATTAGTCGCCTAAAATCAAAAAAAGTCCTGGCTTTGATTTAATTGTTGCCGTTCTTTAAAAAAAAATTACCTCATCAAGGTGTAGTTAAAATCGCAAACATATTCAATGCAGCTATAAAACTCAAACACATCCCAAGTCTATGGAAAGTAGCAGAAATAATAATGCTACTTTTATATCGTCCAATTTCTCTACTCCCTCTCATGGGTAAATTATTTGAAAAACCATTTAGTAAAAGTTAAAAAAAATGTTATATTTAATAGAAATGGATTATGTATAATGGATTATGTATAAATCCCAGTAAGACAAAGCTAATGGGGTTTGGAACATCAACTGAAAATGTCGTCGTTTCTCTTGACGGAGTTAGGCTGAAATTTGTGGACAAATTGAAGTGCCTTGGTATCATTATCGACAATTCATTAACATTTTCTTCACACATTGATTGTATTTCTAGTAGAATATCGTTTTTGTTAAGGAGACTGTATTCACTGAATTTGTATTTGCCTCTTTCTATGAAACTGAATATTGCTAAGTCTTTACTTATGCCACATATTTTATATTGTGTTGAGGTATTTTCTGGTACTACGAAACACATGATTAGGAAGTACACTGTAATTTTCAATAGAATTATTAGATATGCTTTTGGTTTAAGAGCAAGGGAACATGTATCCTTATTTGTGAACAGATTTCTTGGGTGCTCTTTTTTTAACTTTATTTGTACACGTTTATTACTATTTTTTTACAAATTTATGAAAAATGGATTCCCATTATATTTAGTGCAGTCTTTTGATTTTTCACGTTCAACTAGAAACAGGCAAATTCAATATCCTCGGATTAATACTGTCTCTTTTCGAAGATCTTATCGTTTTAGACTTCCAAAATTTGGAACGGGCTTCCTAGAGATTTAAAAAGTTTCTCTTTCTCTATTAGAGTTTTCAAACATAGGATTGCAGATTATGCGATGTCTCATCAATTTTTATGAACTTTCGATTATTTATTTCTCACTGACTGCCTCACTATTTTATGTTTTATTGCTACATTCATTGTTTTATTTTAGTTTTTCTAAATTTATAGTGTTTTAGATGTATTTTTTTTTTTTTAATATTTTAAAATAATCTTTATTATAATTATATTTTTTATACATATATTACTATTATTTTTTTTTTGTATACATTTATTTAGTAGCCTTTTTAACCATATATGGCCTCATGGGCTCGGTTATAAATCTATTGAAAAATAAAAAAAAAAAAAAAAAAAAAAAAAAAAAAAAATATAATACCAAACCATCAATTTGGTTTCCGAGAAAAACACTCAACGATTGAACAAATACATCGTATGACCCACTCGATCGAGATTGCATTAGAAAAAAAGGAAATTGCTCAGCTGTATTTTTGGATGTGTCAAAAGCCTTTGACGATCTATAGCACAAGGGCTTGTTATAAAAAATAAATCTACTTCTTCCGAAGCAATACTGTCAACTGTTAGAATCCTACTTATCAAACAGGAAGATAATTACTCGAACCTCTACCCCATAAATTCAGGAGTTCCCCAAGGCAACATTTTAGGACCTTTACTATATTTGTTATATACATATGATCTACCAGTGAATGAAGACTGTATTGTAGGTACATTCGCTGACGACACCGTTATTATGTCAATTGGACAGAACATTACCACATTTACATCGAAACTCCAATCTGCCCTTTTGGAATTAGAGCAATGGACTAAAAAATGGTGCATTAAATTAAACAGCTTGAAGTCTACCCACGTAGATTTCACAAATAAAAATATTGATTACAAACCAATTTACATAGACCAAGAAATAATTCCATTTGCTAATACAGCGAAGTACCTTGGAATGACACTTGATGCAAAATTACGTTGGAAAGAGCAAGTGAAGAAGAAAAAAGAAGAACTTGAAATAAAATATAGAAAATATAGATGGCTTATTAGCAGAAAATCGCCTTTATCGTTACATAATAAGATTATGATATATAAACAAATCATTAAACCAGTTTGGACCTATGGGATTTAGATCTGGGGATGTGCGAAGAATAGTGTAATAGAAATCATACAAAGATTTCAAAATAAAGTATTACGAAATTTAGTAAAAGCTCCATGGTACGTAAGAAACACCGATATTCATCGTGATCTAAAAATAGAAACAATTGCTTCTGAAATACAAATGAAAGCAGAAGCACATGAAATTAAACTTTTACAACACCAAAAAAATGAAATTCCGGCCCTGTTAAATACTTCAGGATTGCCAAGAAGATTAAACCGCTACAAACCCCACGACCTTAAATGGCGCTTCAACCAGTAAGAGGTTTTTGTCAAAAACTTCGTCTGCTGAAATTAATTTGATATATAAATAAATAAATATATTTTGTATTATGAAATTTAAACTGCTAGTTAGTCAATATTGACTAGTTGTAGTCCTTAAGTAAAAATAAAAAAAAAAAAATTTTTTTATTATAAGTTATCTAAGTACACTGAATTTAAATAAATATTTTAGCTTCAATGTGAATTATACCTACAACCAAAAACTAGCATAAAATTTGACAAATAAATACAACTGATTTTCAAAAACTAATAGTTTTTAGTTTGACGTGTAAGTTCTGGAATCCCATTACGCAAAAATAAAACGAATTCAAATATTTTAGTGTTCTTGAATTCACTTTCACTAGTTTTTTTTTATTAATTGAATTCGCCAGATGAAATCAATTAGAAAGTGGTTGATTGTTATTAAACATATGTTGTAAGATGAAAAAAACACTTGGCTCATATAATTTAGAATTATTGCTATTAATCTCAAGCGTATTTTTACCATTTTAACATTTATAAACACTAAAAAGTTTTAAAAAAAAAACATGTAAAATATGTTATTTTTTTTTTGGTTAAAGCTTACTTTTCGGGCACACCTCAAAAATAAAAAAAAATATACATGTCCCCCTTGGGAACTAAAAAAGGAAACTTTTTTCTATATAGTGTTAAGGGTCCCGGGACCCCCTGGAACTCGCTAGTTCAGGAAATTTGTAAGGCAATTTCAAAAGAAATTAGCAGCTTTAAAGGGTAACAAGGGTAACTAAACATAATTGAGTTAATTTTTGCATTTCAATATTTTTTTTTTATAAATTAATATTTTGCTGTATTTACAAGCAAACGCATTTTAAATTCCACTCAAATTAGCAAAATTTTCCGTTCAGTTACCATTACAGACTTTTTTTGTTGAGTGTAGTTTTTCTTATAATGTAAATTTACTGTTTAGCTTTTTTTATATTAGAAATCATAAATTTTGTTGATTTATTTTAATATTTTCTGTATTGCATTTCTTAGACGAATTTATTGGAAAATATTTACCAAAAAAAATTTATAAAACACAGAAGGGTTAATTTTTCCAAACATATTGTTAAAAACTTGTAACGACATTAAAAAGAACCAGTATAGCAACTTGGAAATTAATCCGAGAGCAAATAAACAAAAAAAAATAAAATTCTTGATCAAAAATACTAAAATTTGACTATTGGCCTCTTTAAGACACGGCACGGCTTGAAGTTGTCCGATTTTGCTAAAATTTTGACCATAAACGATTTATACAAAATGACACGCAAAATTAACCTACAATTCAAAGTTTAAATTAAACTGCCGCCCTAGTGTATAGACATCATAATGGAAAATGATTTTAAAAATTAAAAAAAAATATCAAATGAAATAAAAAAGTATATTTTTAATTTACAGTCACTTACTTTTCTTCCGTCTTCAATATTTAAAATTATGTATATTACAAAAAAATGCCGCATTTATTATTTTGTCTAAAATAAAACTAGTGCAAAAAAAAAAATAAAGTCCGCCTAGCCGTTTATGTTATACTCTACACCAGGTATAATTTGCATCATTTTCCGAAAAAGCAGTTCAAATTCCAAGAAAAGCCCAGATTCATATTTTGCAGTCAGGGCACAAAATATAGAGAAAAATCTTAATAAAATTACCTAAAAAATGCAATTAGAGAAATATTGGGAAAGTATTTTGTAAGTGGACTAGGTCCAATTTTCATTAAATATGAACCGATTCCAAGCAATTTCAATAGGGAGAACCAGATATCTGAATGAAATTTGGGTTGTGAATGTTATATGACATTATAAATCGTGCCTTCAAATTTAAAGAAAAATTAAATATTTTTGTACCTAGTCCCTATATTTTCGGTAATTTCGTTTAGATTTGTGTCTACATTTTACGCTTTCTTCATATAAAAACGATCTCGACCCTTACCGAAATTTGACCCAAATTATACTTGGTGTGTGGTATTATATAGTCGGGCTTTAATCTTTTTACTACTTTTTGGCTTAGTTTTCCAATGATAAAACATTAAGACGTTGTTGTTATAGTGTGCTGTTTTATTTTTTTGTAAATTATGTAGTTGTATAGTGTTTCATAAATAAGACGTCATTTGAAAAAATGTTTTAAAATAATTATGATAATGATAAAGATAAATGTATGCTGGAAAATCATTTTATTGCTTTCATATCTATTTCTGTTTAGTTTGTTTCACAACAATTCAAATTTAGCGATTTTAGGGCAAAATATAAAATTGATGAAATATTGTTCGTAAATTCAATAAAATTTAAGTCGAAACTTAATTTTTATGCGCTCCATATGTGTATATGATGATTACTTTTTCATTCCATTTGCAAAATATCGAGAAAAATCTTATTAAAATTACCTAAAAAATGCAATTAGGCAAATATTGGGAAGGTATTTTGTAAGGGGAAATACAGGAATATGAACCTATAAGGCCGATCTACAAATCCGTAAGGTAAACTTCTCTAGGCATCAAAGCGTTCGGATCATATGTTTAAGACAAAATTAGCAAAAAAAATTGCCGTCTATTAATTAACTTACATTTTACTTCTAAAAGAAACAAAAAAAAAAACAAGTCAAACAAAATTTAGCAAACGATTTAGCTAAAATAAACAAAAGAAAAATATTTGTAAATAAATTTAGTAAATAACAAAAATATTTTTATATAATCTGAATGTGAACTAAAAATTAGTACTAAAACTTGTAAGATTGGGCTACTAACATTTTTACTAATTTTTCTACTAACTTTATGAGTGCACTCAAAAAAAGTTTTTAAAGTCAGGAGGGTGCTTGCAGAAAAAATACTATTATCAGCAAAAATTTTTAATCTGCTAAAGTAGGTTAAGCCTAAAATAAGAATATAATAAAGTTAGGAAAATAAAAGTCAATGTTAAAATCATAAAAACTGTGTTTGCAATAATTAAATGACTTCTTCATGACT
This sequence comes from Eustalomyia histrio, assembly GCA_949748255.1. Lineage (NCBI taxonomy): Eukaryota > Metazoa > Arthropoda > Insecta > Diptera > Anthomyiidae > Eustalomyia > Eustalomyia histrio. The sequence goes on along the minus strand of OX456527.1, from coordinate 89,530,174 downwards.
TTTTCCAACCAAGAATAAGTATAATCCAGCTTCTTTTATCCAACAAATTAGACAAATCTACCACAATTGCACGATTTAAGATTTTTTTTTTAATTTACTCAAATTGCTATACAAATCAAATACAAAAATAAATTATACAAATAAGTGATGTTGATTTAATGAAAACTTTCACTATTCGTAGTATTAAAATTGTATTCTTTGTTTTTATCATATTTTGATTTATCATAAACTATTTTTATTCATAAAATTTGCACAAGAATATTATTCTTCTAACGAGTCAATCAATCGTTTACTTATTGTAAGTTTTTGAATCACCAGCAAATTTATTTGAAAGTAAAAAGAAATAAATAACGGATTATGCATGAGATTTTTTAATAACACGCAGAGAAAAAACATAGTTGCAATATGATCACTGCTACTATATTGTGCTTGCTGCAATCGGGTATGGTTGTCACAACCAAGTTTTTGGTTTTCTAATCATTTACATGGTCGCTACCATCATTTTTATTACTATTTTATGATTGTTAACTTTTATTTTATATCATGATTGGCTGTAACAATACTGTGGTTACAAAAATTCTGACTGTGAAAAAATATGATAATTATGCAACGATAAAATGCAATAAATATTTATACATCAAATAAAACATTTACAGTCATAATATTGTTTTGTTTTCATAAAAACCAAAATTTGATCAGTTAAGTCAGTTTGTTTTTACTACAAAATGTCTTAAAAAACAATCATATATTGTTTACTAAATCTGGACAAATCTGGAAAAAAACTTTCACATGTCATTAAAATATTTCATCAATTGACCCATTAAGATCCAGTTGATTTTTTTTTAGCTTTAGAAGATTTTTTTTTTTTAAAGAGGTTTTTCGAAAATTCCTTATACATATAATATTATTTACACAATTCATTGTCAAAAAGAATCTATTAAAAAATTTTATATTTTTTAATTCTTTTCAATAAAAACAATTAGATTTTTTTTTTAAATATGTTTATTAATTCATTTCTGGTAAAAAGTTCCCAAAATAATAATAAAATATTTTTTATAAGAAAAAGTCCGTAGAACACATGATTTTTTTTGTATGAAAAGGTTTCTTACACAAAATAATAGATATTTATAAATTTATCTGATACTAAAAACATTTTAAGATTCTATGGACTTTTCCTTAAACTAAAATTCCTAGATTTTCCAAACTGTTTCTTAGATAAAATTTTATATATTCCAAACAAACTTAGATTCTAAGGCCTTTTTTTGAAAGAAAAACTCATAGATTCTGAAGAAAATACTTCGATTCTAAGGACTTTCTCTAGTAGAAATATTTCTAGATTCTAAAGACTTTTTCTTAAAGAAAAATTTCTAAAAACTTTCTAAAAAAATCTTAAAAATGTCTATGATTTTTTATTACAAAAAGTCATTAGAATTAAAAAAAAAAGTTTTAAGTATTTTTCTTAAAAAAAGTCCACAGAATCAAAGTTTTCTTGATAGAAAAGTTCTTAGAATCTATGATATTTTCCTTAAGAATTTTTCTTCAAAAAGCCCTTAATATATTTTTTTTTAGAAAAAAAATTTCTAAAGGAAATATTCCTAAATTGAAAGAGCTTTTTCATGGTTTCTAAGAACTTTTTCTTTAAGAAATTTTCTTAGATTATGGATCATATAATGGTAATTCAGGAATCATAATATAGTTATGAGGGACAATAATATGATAACATTTTGAGCATACTATGATTAGGGATCATATTATGGTAAAAATATGGTCAGTTTATTATCATATGATAACCATATTATAGTACGACCATGGTTGACACAACCATGCTGCGCCATCTACATCTTATTTACCTGTGTGTTCTCTTCACTATAAATGTGTTTATCAGCACAATTTTGTTAGCAAAATAAATTGGTAAAAAATTAGTTAAAAGTTAATTTATTGCTAAAAAATATAATTTAAGAAAGAATTGCTGAAAACTAATGGACTTTATATAGAACCCATTTTATTATTATTTCTACTATTTATTTTTTTTTTTGAGTGTATCATCTCTTAACTCACCCTACATATAACAGGGGAACCATGAACTTGTCGATGCAAAAACTTCTCGCATTAGACAAAGAGACAGGGAGCTGGTTAAGATACGCATTCAAACAATGCATTTTTTAAAATTTTGCTTTACCTATATACAATTTACCCCCCTTAAATTTACTGAACCATTTGTAAACAAATATGCAAAAACACATAAAAGAAAATATGCAAACAATAAACAAATAAAAAATGCCGCAAAAACAAATGAATATGAGTACATTCATGCATTTGAACTCACTGGAGTAGAAGAAGAGATATATAACATAGGTGTGATTCACATACATGAAGACGAATTCTCACATTTTGGATTAGTCGAACAATAGCCGCGCTGGCATAAAGTTAAACAAAGCGAGTTATTAAAATATAAACTGCACAAATAGTACTAAAAAAAACTATTGACAATTTTTATTCAATGTGGTATAATTTGTTCATTATATTTGCTCTCACATTAAGTGCCAGTTGGTCCGTTGAAATAAACAATAACAACAAAAATGTGAAAAATGATCCCATATTTACAAAGGGTTTATTGTATCCCTTTGAATCAGAATCTCGAGAATTACGTTCATTAGATGGTATGTGGAGATTTTTAAAATCAGAATTAAATGAATCTGGTTTAGAAGAAAAATGGTTTGAAAATGATTTAGACAGGGTAAGTAGATATTCGCGGGTATTCTAAAGAACTTAATTCTTAATCCGATTTTAATTAACATATTTATTTCGAAGTAATCGCTGTGAATTCAATCATTTGCAATTCTTTTTCAATTGATTTACAAATGAATCAATTTTTATACCCTGCACCACTCTGTGGAGCAGCGTAAAATCTTATTTAAAATTGTTAAAATAGGAATATAACATCTTTTTCACTACATTCAGAGCTTTAATGTAATGAGCTTAAATGGTTTTACTAAGCCAAAGCATTTTTAAGTAATTTCTTGAACGCGACCTATATAAACTGCAGACCTAACTGATAAAATAACTTTTGGATACCAGAACCGAAAGACCAAATGTTTCAAGAAACACAACCGAGTAACGTACAAACCGAATAAAGTATTTACGTGACGTATAGAATATCTTAATATACAGCATATAGTTCGGTACCCATTACGTTCCGATATTGGAGTAATCGGGATTTTAACTCTTTAAACTATATCCAAAAATATTGGAACCAGATCCACTTTTCATTACTCCTAATTTTATATGTTTCACTGTATATATTGCTCCGTAAAGCATAGTAAATTATTTTTCCAGTAAAAAAAATCACTTGAACTTTAATATCCACAAATAGAAATAAATATCATAAAAAATAATTTTTTAGGGAATATAACATCTTTTTTCAGGTGAAACCCAAACAACTTACTATGCTTTTTTAAATTTCATCGCTAAATTCTAACTGCATCACTGAAAATAACCAAAATCGTACTGTGGCGTAGAGTATCATATAGTCGGCATACCCGACTTAAACTGTTTTACTTGTCTTCAAAAAATAATTTATTTCAGAAAAGAAAAAAAAATATTTCAGAAAAAAAAAATATTCCACAAAAGTAAAAAAAAAAACAATTTTTAAGATAAAAAAATTAAAATTGCAAAACGAAAAAAGTTTAAGACTAAGTACCTTTCGCAAATCGTATGAATAAAAATCTATCATATTCGTAGTTATTGAATTTGAAAACAAAACACAATCCTAAAACTCTGGTCTATTGACGTTTCGTTCCGGTGTAAAATATGATATTGTAACCAGATGTTTAATTTTTTTCCTAGATTGATGGCAATACCATAGCAATGCCAGTACCGGCCAGTTATAATGATTTAACTACCGATGATTCTTTACGAGATCATGTAGGTGCCGTTTGGTATGAACGTAAATTTTTTGTTTCCCATGATTGGTCTTTGGATAAACGTGTTTGGTTAAGATTTGGAAGTGTTCATTATTCAGCAATTGTGGTAAGTTTTTTTATACAAGCGTTTTGACAAGCAAAAATTGACAAAGCCACCTAGGCTTTGCTAGCTCAGAATATAATAAAGTTGTATTAATAAGAGTATTACAGAGTATCTTTTTAAAATAAAATAAAATGAACTTAATTTATTTGGGTATATTATGACTTTATTAGCAATAACAATTTATGTACATAAACAATCCATTTTAGTGAGTTTTTCTAATACTTCGTTCATACTGAATCCCAAAATAAGTTTCAATTTTTTTTTCCAGTATTCCGTACAAATTTTAAATCAAATTCCGTACAAATTTTAAATCTAAAACTTGAAAAAAAAGCGAAAATACATTCGAGGGCGGTTTGAAATGATCTTAGCCTGACACAGATATGGCGGTATAAACAGCAAAAATTACCAGTATTGGGATTCTCCATCTGTTATATAAACACATGTTCAATTTCATTTCGATTTTGATGCGCATTCGTATATCAAGAGCAGTTCAAAAAAAAAAACGCTTCAGTGATAATTTTTATAATGGAAAAGTTAAAAATTCGTGGTGTAAGGTGGAAGTGCACCAGTAAAAAATTAGGTTGCTGAATTTAAACGTGAAGATGAACAACAAAGTGGACCTCCAGAAACTTCAACAACAGCAGAAAACATAGCTAAAATACACGATATGGTATTAGACAATCGATGAGTGAAAATGTGTGAAATAGATAATGAAAAAGCTTTCTGCAATATGCCTGCTGCATTTGTTAGCAGTTGATCAAAAATGTATTCGATTGAAAATTTCTCAAGCGGGTTTGAATTGATTTAAGCGAAATCAAATGGAGTTAAAGCGTCGTTTCATAACTCTTGAAGAAACATGGATCCATCACTACATACCAGAGACAAAACAACAATGAAAACAATGGTCTGGAGCTAATCAAAACAATGGCTAAAGCAATTCAATCGGCTGGTAAAGTTATGGCAACGTTTTTCTGGGATTGCAAAGGTATTTTATTGATCGACTATCTTCAGGAAGGTAAACAATAAATTCAGAATATTATTGTTACCTTTTGGATCAACTTAATATGAAAAATCGAGAAAAACGGCCTGGCTTACAATACAAGAAAATAATTTATATCAAGACAACGCATCAGCACACAATAGTGTTTTAACAATCACAAAATAATCGAATTTAAGTACTAATTAATTGACCACCCACCTTAATCTCATGTGGCCTGTTCAAAAATTAAAAAAAAAAGTTTCTCGATTGCAAGCGTTTTACATCGAAAGAAGATGATTATTCTGCAGAGCTTCAGGAAAATAATGTTAATCAAGGGATATAATTCTAGAAAAGAGTTGGACTAATGCCCGTAATTCCAAGCAATAGATATGTATCTACCAGTGCTTAGATACCTAACGTATAGACGTATAGAACAGCTATCTAAGCACTGGTAGGAATCTATTGCTTGGAATTACTGACATAAGTGTATAAAAGATTCAGGAGATTATATTAAAAAATAAATATAATTTAAAAAATCTAACTCCCTCGTATTTTGGGGCTCAGCAGCTTTTATTTAATTTGATTTTTTTATTAACAATTTAATTTGTTGTTTATTTTCAAATAAAAACCCTTGAAAGGCTTTTTCAAAAATTTTTATTTTAAAACTTAAAAAAAACGAATTGATGGTTATAAGTTGATGCCTCACAACTTAAAATAATTATGTAAATAATGTTACACGATTTCTGTATTATACTGAAATCAATTGGCAAAATTATTTCAGGTTGTCAACTTACGAACAACGAAATAAAACTGTTTGAATACTTTTAAATTTTTGAATAGAAACCCTTCTTAAAGATCTGAAAAAATCAACTTTATAATAGCTTTATAAACGCATTTAATTCTATAATAAACCCTTTTTTTTATTTCAGTGGTTAAATGGTATCGAAATAGTACGTCATTCGATTGGTCATTTACCATTTGAAGTCGAAATTACACAACATTTAAAATTTGGAATGGAAAATCGTTTAACCGTAATGTGTAACAATACTTTAACAAGTTCTACAATACCACAAGGACAAGTGGTCGAGTTATTAACCGATTATGGTAATAAAACATTTCAAACATACACTTTTGATTTTTTCAATTATGCCGGTATACATCGTTCAGTTGTATTGTATACGACTCCAAAAATTTATATACAAGATATTCAAATAATCACAGATGTAAGATTAAATCAAGAAGATAACTATGACATGAGGATGTATGAGAATGTTGGTTTAGTTAATTACACCATCGTAATTTCTGGCCATGATAGTAATAAAGTCAATGATGTCATCTCTTCGTTAGCCGGCGACTATTATATACATTTGCAGTTAAGAGATAAATTTGGTGAAATTGTAGCACGACAAAATTGTAGAGAGATGCCATTTAATGGTTCCATAACAGTTGAAGATGTTAATTTGTGGTGGCCATATCTTATGAATCTGGACTATGGTTATCTTTATTCTTTAGAAATATATTTACATGAATCTGCTCATAATACTTTACTTGATGTGTATCGTATGAAAATTGGTATTCGTAAGTTGGAATGGGATAATTTAAATTTGCGTTTAAATGGTCAAGATCTCTATTTACATGGATTTGGTCGACATGAAGATTCTGATGTAAGTAATATAGTCAGCACTAAGTAATATAGTCAGCACTAAGTACGTACTTTTACTAAAATTTTACTTATGTAAGAAATTTTCAAATTAAATATTTCACTTAAGGAAAGTATGTAATCTTTCAAATAAAAACCCTTGAAAAAATGTTTAAAGACACAAAATTGTAAATATCACACATTTTCTACAGTCATTTGAAAGCTACAATCATAACAAAGTCAAATGCCACTTTGATACAAAAAAGAAATCTACCATAGTTTCTCAACAATTCCCCACAAATGAAAATATAATTTTTATTTTTTTATATTGACAAATTTTTTCGCAAAATTGTGAAAAAAAATAACAACAATATCGTACTAAGTGCTAACTATAAAACTGACCCTCAAATTTAATATTTAATAATGTTTAAATTTTTAGTTACGTGGCAAAGGTTTAGATTACGCCTTACTTACGCGTGATTTCAATTTACTTAAATGGATTGGTGCCAATACCTATCGTACTTCCCACTATCCCTATTCTGAAGAATCTATGCAATTTGCAGATGAAAATGGAATCATGATTATTGACGAGTGTTCTAGTGTAAATACAGAGTAAGTTTAATACAGAAAAAATAAATATTATTTAGGCAATGAGTTATAAGCCACCTACGTTGGGACGTGAGTGGCTTATAACTCTGCGGGGAAAAAAGGAATCAGTTGGGAATTGGGACCTGTACCGTTATATAGGGTCCGCCAAATAAATTTTTTTTTTGAAAATGCTATAAAAAAACTACTGAATATTTTCTCAAATTTCTTTTTTTATTTGAAAGTACAATCCTTCCTGTTAATAATGGAAAATAATTTCATTCAAATGGCTGCCTCGGCTGGCCGTTACAGTCAATGGCGATCGTTATCGGGCCATGTTGAACGAATTTTTGTTGAAGAGTAGGATATTGGCAACAATTTGGTTTCAACAGGACGGCGCTACGTGCCACACAGCCGAAGCTACACTCGATGTTTTGCGCCCTGTTTTTGAAGCTCGCATTATCAGCCGCAGAGCTGATGTCGTTTGGCCACCTCGGAGCTGCGATTTGACACCGTTGGACTATTATTTGTGGGGTGCCGTCAAAGATAAGTGTTACGCCGATAAACCAGAGACAATTTACGCTTTAAAGGGCAATATTCGTGAAGCCATTAGTGAAATACAGCTGCACACAATCGATAATGTGCTTAAAAATTGGACCGATCGTGTAGGCTTCTGCATGGCCAGCCGAGGCAGCCATTTGAATGAAATTTTCCATTATTAACCGGAAGGATTGTACTTTCAAATAAAAAAAGAAATTCGAGAAAATATTCAGTAGTTTTTTTTTTAATAGCATTTTCAAAAAAAATGTTATTTGGCGGACCCTATATGTGAAAAAGTACCGGTTCCGAAAATACATATCACGAGATAGGTGAAAAGAGACCGGTTCCAGAAGTACCTACCACGTCAAGGGTATAAAAGTCCATATCACGTGATGGGTCTAAAAGTACTAGTCCTATGGTAGGTGAAAACAGCATCGGTTTCTAAAGTACCTATCACGTGATCGGTATAAAAAGTCTCTATCACATATTGGGTCTAAAAGTACTAGTCCCGGTAAGGTGGAAACCGAACCGGTTCTCAAAAAACTTACCACATGCTCGGTTTCAAAGTCTCTATCACGTGATGAGTTTGAAAGTTCGAGTCCTGTGATATGACCTGTCCTTTTCATATAAAAAACCGATACCTATCACAATGAACCGGTCACGTGTTCCGGGATAGGTCCTTTTCCCGCAGGGGATTGTCAAGAGCCCTATTTGACGTAAAGTATATGGCATTTAAAAGTTTAATATCAATGCGAAAAATCAATTTACTTTGAAAGTTACTCTTATAGAAATACTAACGAGAAATGTTTTTTCTTCTAAAAAAAATTAAAGTTTTAGTGAATGTTATAACAATTGTGATATAATCGTCTAAGCTGATGATTGCTGACAATTGCAGCAATTGGTCTTATAGATTACTCCAATACTCGAGCACATATATTTTTAGTTTCAGATTTCTAGCCGGTCTTCCAAAAGTATCGTTTCAGCAGATGTCTACGCTAAAGGAAGAACCTGCGTGACAAATATGAAGTTATAATCTCCAGAGGGTGGGCTGGGTGATTAAGGGACTACTTTATTCCTTTTTAACATCATTACAGAGTCGCAGAACTAGTTTCGGAATTGATTCTAGCAAAACCAATTCTATTACATTGGAGTAATGGATCTGTTTGGTTGTGTGAAAATTTCAAACAAAAAGAACCGGTAGTAGAACAGGTTATGAAGAAAAAGAAGTATGTTATTAAGAAACGGAAAATTTAAATGGCTTTCTATTGCACCTAAATCCTTTTGATCAGTCTATGGCTGACTTGAACGTCACACTAAAATCTGCATCACAATGGATAAACAACAGTTCTAGTTACTACAGTAACTACAACACCCAAATACCGTATAAGGATGTGTGGTCGGAAAGGTATTAGTGCTGGCGATAAAGGAAGTTGCTAAATAATTGGAATGCAAGTTAATATCTACTCTGAAAGGAATTAATGATCTTGACAACAAGAACTAGTTGTTTGATAATGGCCAAGAAGCTTACTCTTAGACTTATTTGCGTTCCACACAACAAGGATATTGGTACACCTCTATATACCTTTTTATTTTTAAAAGAGAAGCAACACTCAATATATGTTGCTTTCTTTGGCTCTACGTCAGTTCTATCTTTAAGGGTTGGGAAGAAAGTTTCCGACGAGTGCAAATGTAATTAATTATGAAAATATGTCTCATCCCATCGACGGATCTAAGCGAGGCAGCCGATTCCTAATGAATTTAACTAATCAGGATATTCAGTATTTTCTTGGATCGTGCTTTAACTTCATCCTTAGTAAAAGAATCCTCTACTCTCAAAGAAGTGAGGATTTTAGTCCTCATTCTAAATGCTGAGCCACAGACCATACCAACTATCGAAATTTTTCTGGCTATATTAATTCAGGCAACGACGACATGATATTTTTAAACACACAAACGTGGCGGAAGATGTGACTAAGATGTCAAATTATAAATACCAATAACCTTAATGCCGATCATAATCGACCAAATGTGTCCACAATCGGGAGAATTGTGGCCAAATTTCAGCAAACCGGGTCTGTGAAAACACCTGTGCATGCTGGCCCAGTTCGTTCTGCGGAAAACATTGCTGTTGTTCGCGATAGTGTGTCATAAGGTCGGCCAAGCATTTACCGTGAATGGTGTTCGCTATCGCGAGATGATAACGAACTTATTGTGGCCAGAAATTGAGGATAAGACCCTGTACGATATGTTGTTTCAACAGGACGTTGCCACACAGCTAACGAAACAATGGCTCTTTTGCGCGAGAAATTCAATGGCTGTGTTATCTCACGTGGTGGCGATGTCAATTGGCCGCCAAGATCATGTGATTTGACACTGTTGGACTTCCTTCTTTGGGGTTATTTGAAAGAAAAGGTGTACGTCGATAAGCCAGCAACAATTCAAGAGCTAATGGATAAGATAGAACCTCAATTATGACTCAGCGTCATCGAAAATTTGGACCATCAGTTGGAGGTGTGCCGCCGAGGTCGCGGCGGCCATTTGGCCAATATTTTGTTCCATACATAATTGAACCATACCATATTATCATAATAAAAAGAAATTACAATAATTTCCTAAATAATTTCTGTTTTATTCAATATCAACATCGGGCCTTAAAATTTAAACTTTATAAGTTTTCAATTTACAATTTTCATTAATTGTACAAAACAATTCCCCTCAATGTGGTGTCGAAATATTGGGATAAATAAATATTTATAATTAATTTTTATAAATAAAAGATCTTAAGTTTAATTTAAAATAATACATTTATTAGTAAGCTGTTGCAGGGTTAACTTTTGCAAACCGGTCATTAACCACCTAGATTACAAATCCCTAATTTCAAATTAGTGCAGTATAAAAAATCTCATTTTAAAGTTCCAACTTTAAAGCAGAAATTGAAAAATATCATTATTAAAAAAAAAATATTAATTTCAGTTATTTTAGTAAAGAACTTATGTACAATCATAAATCAGCATTGGAACAACTTATACATCGTGATCGAAATCATCCCAGTGTTATAATGTGGTCAATAGCGAATGAGCCCAGAACAAGTAAAAATCAATCAGAAAATTATTTCAGGTAAATGCTTATATTTAAAACTCAATATTAAACTATTAAATTTATATCCCTAAAATCTTTTAGAGAAATTGTAAAATATGCTAAAACCTTGGATAAAACTAGACCCTTAACAGCTTCAATTAATGTAGAAATTGGCAAAGATAAATTGGTAATTTTTACCGTAATCCTATAAACTAAATTAAATATTTCAATAATAACCCGTTTAATAGGCACAATTTTTAGATGTTATAAATTTTAATCGTTACAATGCTTGGTATCGAAACACTGGTCATTTGGATATGATAACGACGTTGGTTAAAGCTGAAGCTACGAGCTGGCGTGAAAAATACAAAAAACCTGTATTAATGTCCGAATATGGTGCTGACACCATGGAAGGATTACATTCGGTAAGTTGAAAAACTCTAGTGTTAATTTCATCATAACTTAATTATCCATTTGCGATACAGTTGCCTGAATCAATATGGTCCGAAGATTATCAAATCCAATTACTGGCAAAACATTTTAAAGCCTTTGATGATTTAAAACAACAAAAATGGTTTATTGGTGAATTTGTATGGAATTTTGCTGATTTTAAAACTGAACAAAGTGGGTTTGGATGTTAAAATACATTTGTTAAAAATAATATAAATTTCTTATTCCATTTTACAGATATTAACCGTGTGGGAGGCAATAAAAAGGGTATTTTTACTCGTAATCGTCAACCTAAATCATCGGCTTATTTATTACGCAAACGTTATTATAGTTTATGTAATGAATTATATGAATGTGATATACCAAAAGATTTTGAACCGTAATTAAGTAATAACACTGTGCTACAAATTAGAACAATTTTAGCATAATTTTCAAATTACCTACTGTAAATTTTAGATCTGGTTAAGGAGATTATAATAACATTTTCAGAAATTCTGAAGTTATTGTAAACAAGCACTTATTTAAATATTTAAGGACTAATAAAAGTTAACTAACATATCTGTAGACAAAAGCACTTGAATCAACTTAAGTAAATTTTCCAAGATTTTGTAGTCTATGAAACTTTTGAATACGCATATTCTATCAGGTATTTATTAAGTAAATCGTAGCATTTTATGTTTCCGCATAAGTTCTTTAACTGTTTCAAAAGTTTTTGACAAATTAATTTTTCTAGTTTCTAAAAATAAAATAAAATTTTCGAATTAAAAGCAATTTTTATAACATAAGTAAAGTCATAATGCTTGTAAAAAAAATACTTTGCCAAGCCTTTGATTGATGGGAACAAAATATACATATGTATATTATAAATGTGTTTTTTTTTTATACCCTCCACCATATATGGTGAGGGTATATATCAGTTTGTCATTCCGTTTGTAACATGTCGAAATATAGGTCTAAGACCCCATAAAGTATATATATTCGTGATCCTTATGCAATTTTAAGTCGATTTAGCGATGTCCGTCTGTCTGTCTTTCTGTCTGTCTGTTGAAATGGCGATCACGACGTGAAGACGCAAGCGGGGTTGCCTATTTTTACCCAGATTATTGTACATGCTCCCGAGCAGTTTCGTATTGAAAATGAGCAAAATCGGTCTAGCGGTTAAAAAGTTATGGGTGAAAATGTGAAGATACCTCTAAATTTTCCATATAAATTGCTGTATTTTAGTATAATTTCATAGTAGCGACTGGTATATAATATATTTTCTCATATTTTTTCACCAATCGCTTAGAAATTAATAATATTTTGTATACCTCAAATATTTTTAACTTCAAAAAATTTCAAAACTAAAATTTTTTTTCACCACAAAAAATTTTTTTCACCTAAAAAAAATTTTTCACCTCTAAATTTTTTTCACGTAAAAAATTCGTTTCCGCATCCAAAAAAGTTTTTCACCTAAAAAATATTTTTCACCATAATTTTACTTCAAAAGTTGTTTACATTGTTTGTATCAAAAACAATAGAGAACATTGGTGGAGGGTATTCAAAGATTCGGCACAGCCGAATTTAAGCCTTTTTTACTTGTTTTTTGTTTAATTTTTGCCTATTCCAAGGGTTTTAGCTTTTAAAATATGTTCTAAGATTAAAATAGCTTACAGTATGAGCATTTTTGAGAGTGAATTATTTCTCAGAACCTGAATCCATAAACAGACTAATTTTCAGTTTCTAAGAACGACTTGTTGAATAACATCTTGGCCTTTATAATCTAAATTTTTTTAGAAGTTATTCCAAAATTAATCAGGCATTCCTCAAAACAATTTCTGAAGTTAGTTATTGTTTGTTATTCTTACATAAAATTTGTTCTAACAGAACATGTTGTAGAATAGATTTGGTTTGGCAACCGATTTCAAAAGAATTTTCTTGGCAGAATTTTTACAGAGTTAAAATATCAATTGTCTGTTATGACATTGACAAAAATGCAACCTTGTCTTGAATTATTTACACTAATTAGAATATTTTAAATAAAAAAAAATAAAAATTGTCTATTGTATTTTCTAAAGCCTACATAGCCATTGCATGAAGTGGTTTAAAAAGTTATATAATCCTTGAGAATCACTTTCTCTTGATTTTAAAAGAATTTAAGTAAGTGTTTCGAATTCGGTTAATCGATTAATAGATTTCTTGAACAATAGCCTCTATTTTGGTTAACGTCGAAACAAATAATTATTCGACCGGAATAATCCGTTAGAATAGGTTAAATTTTTACAAAATATAGATTTAATTCATTAAAAAATATAGAATTTTTTCGTTAAAAAATTTTAATTTGTTTAAAACTTCCGAATTTTAAAACTTTGGGAAAAAATTAAAAAGAAAATCTGAGGAAAAAAATCTAACTAAAACACAATGAAATTCTTTTAAAATCGAATGAAAGAGATTCTTAAGGATTACACAATTTTTTAAAGCTACAAAAATAAGTGATATATAGGCTTTATAGGATATATGATTGAAAATTTTTATTTTTGCTTTCAATTCCTTTAAAAATTAGAATTAATATTAATTAGATTTTTAAGTCCTTCACGACAAGGTTGAATTTGTGTCAAATCAATGTCATATAATTAGTAATTCTTCCTTTTCTTCTACCAAGAGAATTTTACAATCGGTTTCAACCACATTAATTCTGTGGAATATCCACAGCCGGTCTTTAGAACAGAAAATTGCTCCAGATTATGAGAAATAATTAACTTTTAAAATTCTGAAGCTATTTTAACTTTACAATATGATAAATTTTTTATATTATTATTTTTTTTTTTTAAATGGGCAGATCTTGAACAAAAAACCTATTAAAACGTTTATTCTGCTTCTCAGGAATCAAACACGTGGCTAGGTATGTTTCTAACAAACACTATGACGTTATGTATGTTCTAAAATATTAATAAAAAATTGCTTGCAATTCGAAAATTGTATTTTCTTAAAAAGTTTTGTTAAAAATATGAATACAATTAGGTAGAATTTTGTAACTTAATTGATTTATCAAAAAAAAAAAAAAGAAGTTGAAGAACCTTAGTAGAAACAAGTTGTTTCGGGAAAAGTATTAAGAAAATTCTCTTATTTGAACAATTTACTAGGTAAGGAGGGTTCTCCCCAGAAATACGAGTGTTATTAGGTCGACTTTTTGAATGCAGCTATTGTTTATTTAAAAAAATTCTCGTTAGTGACAAATAAAGAAAATAAAATATCAGCTATTTTGACAAAATGTTGTACTTTGGCAAAACACTGTCGACACTGCGTTTATCTCTTTTAGGTTTAAAGGTTTACTCCGACTCAACATGCCTGACAACATTTTCTCAGAATGCTTCGAACATCATAAACAAACGCTTTATAAAACAATGCAGTAGATTTAACATGATATTTCACAAAAAAGCAACTCATCGTTTTGTTATTTTTTCGATTAATCAACCCGAATAACCGATTCGAATAATGCTCTAACCGGTTAACCGGCAAGGTCGAATAGTTGGAAACACAAATTTTTGATATTGTCATATTTTTATCCAAAGTTAAAGTAATTAGAGAACAAGAAAAAAACATATAAAAAATTTAACCGGTTAATCGACCTATTTTAACCGATTACTTGGGTCGAATAATTATTTAAGTTTTAAATTATTTGTTTCGAGGTTAACCGAAATAGAGGCGATTAATCGAGGAATCGGTTAATCGAATAAGCGAATTGGAAATACTAGTATCCACACATATAAAATACATCATTCGAATTCATGTACATCAAGATTACTTGAACATGTTTAATTAGGTTTTAATGAATACATGTGACTAATTAATTATGATTAACTGATGATTTCATTAGCATTGCATTGGTATAAATTGTAATTAAATTATTTTCATTAGCATTTTTTTAAATAATGATTTTAATTGTTTGATTTCATTAATTAATGGTAATATTTTTTATTTTAATTCCATTGCAATTAATAATTAATCAATTTCTCGCTAAGTTTTCGAGATACCTGCCATTTTACAATACCTCGAAAATAATTGAGACAGTCAAAACGGCGAAATTTTTTTCTTTCCTAGTGTTAATAAACTGCATTAATAAATATAGGCCAGGTCTGGGAAAGATCTCGAAGGATCCATTAAAAAAAAAACAGCGTATTTGAAATCAAATGTTTGTATTTAGCTGTTTTATTTTTAAGTCATTTTCGGGTACATAAGTTAGAAATAAACAAAAAGTTACAAAAATAAACAATTGATTTTTTGGTTTTTTATGAATTGTTAATTTTTTTTTAATAAAAATATTAATTAAAAACTATTTTTTTTTATTCGTTATACGGTCGATCAATCGAATAATTTTTATACCCTCCACCATATATGGTGAGGGTATATATCAGTTTGTCATTCCGTTTGTAATATGTCGAAATATAGGTCTAAGACCCCATAAAGTATATATATTCGTGATCCTTATGCAATTGTAAGTCGATTTAGCGATGTCCGTCTGTCTGTCTGTCCGTCTGTCTGTATGTCTGTCTGTCTGTTGAAATGGCGATCACGACGCGAAGACGCTAGCGGGGATGCCTATTTTTACTCAGATTATTGTACATCCTCCCGAGCAGTTTGGTATTGAAAATGAGCAAAATCGGTCCAGCGGTTAAAAAGTTATGGGTGAAAATGTGAAGATACCTCTAAATTTTCCATACAAATTGGTGTATTTTAGTACAATTTTATAGTAGCGACTGGTATATAATATATTTTCTCATATTTAATTCACCAATCGCTTAGAAATTAATAATATTTTGTTCACCTCAAATATTTTTCACCTCGAAAAATTTTTTTCACCACTAAAATTTTTTTTCACCTAAAAAAATTTTTCACCTCAAAATTTTTTTCCCGTAAAAAAATTCGTTTCTGCATTCAAAAAACTTATTCACCTCAAAAAATTTTTTCACCTCCATAATTTTACTTCAAAAGTTTTTTACATTGTTTGCATCAAAAACAAAAGAAAACATTGGTGGAGGGTATTCAAAGATTCGGCACAGCCGAATTTAAGCCTTTTTTACTTGTTTTGATTTAATTGTTTGATCGAACGAACAAAGCAATTAAAACATCCCCCTTTTTAGTAAACAAATGCTTTTTTTTTATCAATTGTAAATAGTTTTTGACGCATTAGTGCAATTTCATTAGTATTAGTAGGACAAATGCTAATGCCAGAAAATTTGATAACCATTAAATAATAATGCTAATAAAATGTCAATGCCTATTAAAAAGTACCAAGTATGTATTTTAGTTTGAGCATCTGGGAAACTGCCAAACATCTGATTTAGGTTTTTGCCAGCTGCAGGTAGCTGCTGGTATATCAATTGTTTTTTTTTCTGCGAATAATCAGCAGATGTAAGAATTCTGATGTCTAGTCTATACAAGAGTTGTCAACCGATTAATAATTACTCGATTAATCGATCAAACAAAACCAAACTCTTGATCGAATGATTTTAAGATGACAATTTTCGAATAACGAATAAATCGAATAATTTATGTCAATTAACCGGATAATAAATATATTTTCAATTTAAAAAATGAATTAAATAAAAGCTTAAAATTTGTTTTCTTCTCATACATTTTTAATGATTTTATACAAAATGTAGGAAAGTTAAAAAATATTGTACTATGGCCCTGATTGTAATTAATCTTAATGCTTAGTTAGCGAAAGACATGTTGAATAATCATAGTGCTTCAAAACTTTTTATTCTATGTTCTTTCTGAATACATCTTTGACAAAGAATTGTATTAGCTGTTTTATTTTTAAGCCATTTTCGGGTACATACAAGTTAGAAATAAACAAAAAGTTACAAAAATAAACAATTGAATTTTTGGTTTTTTATGAATTGTTAATTTTCTGTTAATAAAAATATTAATTAAAATTTATTTTTTTAATTCGTTATTCGATCGATTAATCGAATAATTTTTTTGATTTAATTGTTTAATCGAACGAACAAAAACAATTAATTGAATTATTCGAACACAGTCGAAAGGCGAATAATTGACAAATCTAGTCTATACTCAGGTTGCTGTTGAGCGTTCATTTAGTGCTTTGTCTAACAAAACTAAGATCAAAACTTTCCAAAGTCTCTTTCTAACGTACTTATAATAAAACTTGATTATGAGCTCTTAAATTTTTCTAATTTTGATATTAATAATATCATTATAACAAATGATTTTGCTTCTGCAAATGAATGAAAAGCAACACTTTTTTTGTTTCAATAAAAATTAGTATGAAACCTCATTTCATTTTGTATTCCTTTTTTATATATCAAAAACTCAAAAGACGCGAGTTTTAAGAAATATGAGTCACAACTCACTGAGTGGCGGCCAAAAGTGTTTTGTACTTTGCCCAGCAGTTAGGCTCAATTGAAAACTTTAAATGCATTTATCCCGGAATCATTTTTTTGAGTTATGCCAGTCTTCTCGCAAATGAGCGATATGTACATTAAAGAAATAACAAATGTATTCATTTATGTACACTTCAAATTTAAAAAATTCTTAGCTATACATTTTCAAATATGTGCATAAAACAAAAAATTTTGCAATTTTCATTCATGATAATTTGTCATGAATGTTTAAATTTAAGTGTTCATATACGAATTCTTCTGAACCCTGGAGTTACATGATAATAGCAACATATTGCCAAAATTTTGCAGGGAAGCTGATGAGTTCATTCAATAAGAGTTCTTTTATGGAATGAAATTTGAGTCAAATTTAATTCACTTAAAAAAAAGGAATTAAATTGATTTTTTCCAGCTAAATTAGTAAATTTTAGTAAGTGTATATATTTTCCTTTTTCATAGTTATTATATATTATGATATTTGATTCAAATAAAACTTAAATTCACTATGCCGTTTTCATACTTATGAGGTTTTTATACTACTGCATTTATCGCTTTGGCATCTTTGGAATATCTACTAACTTTAGCATCTGATGCTCGGTGAGAGGTATAATGAGGCTGTTGTTGGTTTCAAAATTTTAAGGAGACAAGAAGATTAAATGATCAGTAACGAAAAATAAAACCTAACTAAAATTGAGTTTATCTTAAAAAACGCCCTTTTCACAAAACATCAAGTTTTTTAACTTTTATTTAACATTTTTTATTTTTAACTTCTTAAATTTTTTGAGCTTAAGGTTGGTTTTTTTTACAAATAAAAATATTATTATTTATTTTTCAATACATATTTCGCTATTACATTATTTTTATAATTAATTATAATTATTATTTATAATTTTATTATTAATTCCTGAAGATGCTACACAATGGAGTAGCGAAATATATATTTAAAAATAATATTTTTATATATAAGTATATGTTTCTTCGACCTTTTTGTTGTAACTTTAAAAAATAAATTGACCTCGAGCTTGACAATTTATTTAAAAAAAAAAAAAAATATAATATTTTTATTTATAAAAAAAAACATCCTTAAGCTCAAAAAATTTATGAAGCTATTTTATTTCTGGAAAATATATTTAAAATAAAAACTTATAATATAAATCTTACCAGTTACATTTAGAATGCAAAGATTATTACAAATAATAGAAACAGGTACCATCGCTGATTTTTAAGAATGATGGAAAATGTAAATTTCACTTAAAATAGTTATTAGTCCTAAAATATATTTATTTCTTGTTATTTAGTGTACTAAACAATTTCTTCATTTGTGGATGGTTCTATGACTCTTAAACATTCATCTGCGAATTCTAAAAATAACGGCTCATGCATAGCTGCTCTTATAGCTCTCCAAGCACTGGGGGCTGTATCGATTTCTTGTAATAAATTTCTTAAATGTGAATTATACAATAGATTTTTTAACTTATCACTGTGTGCTGTAACAAAATTAAAATAAATTATATTTTATTATTAATGTAAATCTTTGGATTTTATGTCCCATCATACCTAATTGTTGTAATTTATCTTGAGCTACTGTATCTTCTGTTTTAAATGGTTCATGTGCAGTAGGTTCATCAATTTCAATAGATTCCCTCAGCTCTGTTCTTTCATTAGCGGGTTTTGACAAACATTCCGGAGTTTCCTTATGTTGTTTATAACAATTTAAAGAGCAGCTGAAATTTTAAGAAAATTATTTATATTATATAAATTCATCTTAATAACTAAAGTACTTACTAGGCTTCTAAACACTTGGGACATTTGTATTTTTTAGTTAATTCTTTGCAAACTATACAAACATTCATTTTATATTAAATTGTTGTGAAGTTATTTTAATTATTAATTAATTTTTATTTCGGGGTTTTTTAATAATTCTCTTATTCACGTTGTTATCCACGCGTTGATGTGCTACAAAGCCTACTATTCAGTGATGTGTTATTTATTTAGTTTTTCTTTCGTCTGCTTTTAATGTCTTTATTCTAAACATGTTTAGGGCTGCCAAGTCAATTTATTTATGTTTTACCGTATAATGATGCCAGATGCATAAAATAAATTTTATTTCATAAAATTCAATTAGTGTAGACAAAACCCATATTAACAAGTCACGTGCATTACCCATTAATATATTACGATACATAAATATCTTAAATCAAAAATAACTATGATAATGCGGCAAGCAATTTAAGTTCGCGTTTTGTCATTCCCATATAATTTGACATAGCCAACGTTTAGTGTTACCGCTTAATGTTACTTATGTTAAACTTATATGTGAAAGACACAAGCCAACGTTGATATCTTGCCGCATAAACATAGCTAATTATGCAAGAAATTTTATACAAATTAATCGACGGCAGTAGCTGATGGAAAAATATTATGATGTAGCAGCACGAAGACGGCAGCTGGTTGTATGAGCTAGGGATGGAAAATATGGTACAATTGTAGTTTTTTTGGTACATTTTTACCTTAGTTGGTACCGTGGTACTACCGCGGCTCAGTACAATTTGAAATTTTTAAAATTTTCCACTTATAACTTGATAAAACAACTTAACATAAAGTCGACTTTTATAAAAAGCAACTTTAAATTAAAACCTGTTTTTATTTATTCAGCTACTATAGTAAAAAATAAAGTCAGTTTTAAGTTGAACCGGCTCTAAATTATTGTCACATCAAATATATCAAATGTTTCCATACACATTGTACTAAAATATTCGAAAGTGGCAACATTGAACAGCTGCTTTTAAATTACCTCTCAAAACAAAAAAGTATATTATTGTTAAAAAGCTATTTAATATTGCTGGTTGTATTTGTGTAACTCTCCTCACAGGTATTTTCTTCTGCACGAAGAGTCTTCAATATGATCTTGAACGATTCAGACGCACAGAAAATAACGGAGTGTGAAAATTTATTAAAATATAAATATATTTAACGGAGAAAGTAAAGTAGACAATTTAAACTGCAAAAAGTTTTTATTAAAACTGGAAAATATAAATATTGCTACATTTATAAAAAATATATACAGCGGTCAAAAAAAGTATTCGACAAACTGCTTGTTTTTCATAATCATGAAAAATATGTTAAAAAAATTCTACAAAATGAAAAATATAAAAATGCAGATTATTAGCTTAAAGTATTATCTCTTTATTTATGAAACAAAAAATACAACAAAAAACAATATTCTGGAAAAAAAAAATACAAAAACAAAAACATGTAATATTTCAACGCAAAAAAAGTATTCGACAACGTTGCTCTGGTTGTGATTAACGGGAAAAGCACCGTTTCTTTAAAATTTATATTAATGTCTTCCATTATTACTAATATTTTTGTAATGTCTTAATTTCATTTATTGAATTAATTGTTAACATGGGTCGAAAGGGTGCAGAGATTTCTTTAGATGTTAAAGAAATAATAATTACACATTTTAAAAAGGGAATAACTGAACAAGAAATAGCAGAAATTGTTGGAAGACCTAGAACAACTATTCACTACATCATAAATAAATACAAAAAAACTAAAAGTATTGAAAATGTACAAAGAAGTGGGCGTCCAAAAAAACTTAATGAAGTAAACGAAAGGTGGATCTTGCGTGAAATAACAAAAAATCCTAAGATCAACGCTACAGTTTTAACAAAACAGCTAGAACATGATCTTAATATCAATGTTACACCTCAGACCGTGCGTAATGTTATACACAGTAACGATTATCACGCAAGATCAGCTAGGAAAAAGCCGCATATCTCAAAAAAGAACAGAAAAGTTCGAGTTGACTTCGCAAAAGTGCATGTGAATAAGCCTATGGAGTTTTGGATGAAGACTATTTTTGCTGATGAGTCTAAATTCAACCTATTTGGATGTGATGGTAAGGTTCTGGTGTATAGAAAGCCTAATTCCGAGTTGGAGGAGCGAAATATGGTGCCTACTGTAAAGCACGGTGGTGGCGGTGCTATGGTCTGGGGATGTATGGGGGCTTCAGGCGTGGGTAATTTAGTTTTCATTGATGGAATAATGGACCGTCAGTACTACATAAACCTACTCAAGGAAAATCTTAAGCCAAGTGCCGAAATTTTGGGTGTTTCAAGTGATTTTCATTATTATCAGGATAATGATCCAAAACATATGGCCCTAAATACAAGGTTGTGGATGTTGTATAACTGTCCAAACGTGATTAAACCACCTGCACAGTCCCCAGACTTAAACCTCATCGAACACCTATGGGCCTGCTTAGAGCAAAATATAAGGAAAAGAAATTTCAGGAACAAAAACCAGCTTAAAGCAATCCTTCTAGAAGAGTGGCATAAAATTGACCAAAATTACATTTTAGATCTTGTTTAATCAATGCCAAAGCGTTTAAAAGCCGTTATAAAACAAAAAGGAAGAGCAACTAAATATTAATTATTTATTTTTAATCAATATTTTCCCGTTAATTACAACCAGAGCAACGTTGTCGAATACTTTTTTTGCGTTGAAATATTACATGTTTTTGTTTTTGTATTTTTTTTCCAGAATATTGTTTTTTGTTGTATTTTTTGTTTCATAAATAAAGAGATAATACTTTAAGCTAATAATCTGCATTTTTATATTTTTCATTTTGTAGAATTTTTTTAACATATTTTTCATGATTATGAAAAACAAGCAGTTTGTCGAATACTTTTTTTGACCGCTGTATACCTGAAAAGATACTGAATTTGGCTACCACATGTGCATTTAGTTGCAACGTGGTGCAAGCATGGAATTGAGCAACGAAGATCAACACTCATTTATAGATATCAAACATTCAAAGCGAAGAAGAGCAGATGTATTATTGTCACCTGCAAACATTGACGTTACTCATTTGGGTGAAAATAGATTTCTTTTACTTGATGGATTGGAGATTGAAAATACAGAGGACACCACCATACAAAAAAATGCAGAGAAAACTGCTAGAGGCAAATGCCGGCAAATCCTTTTGCCCTCCAATAATTTTTATTTGATGTCAACATTAAACGTTTGGTTGACCAATTGGAGGCAAAACACCCAAAATAACGTTTAAAATAAGAAACGTTAATAAACGAAAAAGTAAGTTATACATTTCAGATGCTACAGTGCATTCTGAAATGATTGCCATCTGAGGGAGAAGAATATTTACTCTTACTCATACACACCTAAAGAGCTTAGACAGACTTCTTTTGTATTAAGAGGTCTTTATCACGGTACTAGTCTTGAGGAAGTTAAGTCTGCCCTTGACAAATCGGTTCCAAACGTTGTGTCCAAAATTACACGTTTTACAACTCCGTATTCCGTAAAGACTCATACGACACAGTCCTGTTTCTGGTTACGTTAACGCAGGGAATTCACTATCAGATATTGCGCACATTAAATATCTTTTAAGACAAACTAGTCTTTAGGAGAAACCTAAGAAGTACAATACCACAGATACCAACATGTAGGTCACATTGTTTAAAATTGCAATTCCGAATTCCAATGTGAATGACCCCCCCCGGTGAATGACAGCGCATAAATTCTGAGACGTCATCACCCCACTGCTTGAGCTGTGGAGTAAGTGGTCATCCTGCAAACTGGAGAGGTTACCTAGCCTATAGAAAATACCTTGCCGTACGAAGGGAACGCATAAAAAAGGCTAGTGGAGAAAAGCTTGTTGCCAAAGATAAAGTAAACAATATAATAAACCAATCTATTCGTTTACCAGGCAGATCATTTGCCAGTCTTCTTCAGGTAAATGCTACCCAATCTCAAACACATAAACTATCAGTAATTGAAGAATTCTTAAAACTTGTCAATATGTTCTTTTTAAAAACATGCGAACAAATGAATCTAAAGCAAAGTTCCTGAGGCTTCTTAAGAATGTGACTAACAAATGTGGCCCATAGATCTCTTAAACTTAGGACATTTAACGTCCGCTCTCTTGTTAACATCAGTCGCCAAATTCAACTGTCAAATATCCTTCATCATAACCAAATTGATGTAGGATTCATACATGAATGTCATTTTCGCGGAAATAGAAAAGTTAATCTTAATGGATATAATTTCGTTTTTAATTCAGCTTTAGGAGTAGCAATTGCTATTAAAAACACTGTACATTATAATATAATTATTTGCAATGAAACACAATTTAATAAAGTTTTTTATTGAAATAGAAATGGTTTCAAACAGCATTGGTAAAAAATATTTTTTAGGGTCTTTGTATATTCTTTGCGTATATGACTTACATGAGTTAAACAACAACAGCTTAAACCAGATTCTCCAACTGAGCAACAATTATGATGGCTTTATATTCGGTGGTGACCTATATGCGAAAAGTTTAAATTGGGGAGACACTGCAGACAACGCTAATGGAAAAGTTCTACAGAGCTGGCTACAAAACAACTGTTTAGATGTAACACGTGTTTGCGATATATCTCCATCAAAAGCGAAAATTGTGTTTTATTGCAAATAATTCTATTATAATGTACAGTGTTTTTAATAGCAGTTGCTACTCCTAAAGCTGAATTGTAAACGAAAGTATATCCATTAAGATTTACTTTTCTATTTCAGCGAATATGACATTCTTAAATAAATCCTACATCAATTTGGTTATGACGAAGGATATTTGACAGTTCAATTTAACGACTGATGTAAACAAGAGAGCGGCCATAAATTTAAGAGATATATGGGCCATATTTGTTATTCACATTCTTAAGAAACCGCAGGAACTCTGCTTTAGATTCATTTTTTGGCATGTTTTTCAAATCTTTAAGGAAGTTTGTAATTTGCTGTCCCAGCGACAATTCCTCAGGTAAAAGAAATATATTGGCAAGTTTTAATAATTCTTCAATAACTGATTGTTTATGTGTTTGAGATTGGGTAGCATTTGCCTGAAAAAGACTGGCAAATGATCTGCCTGGTGAAGGAATAGATTGGTTTATTATATTGTTTACTTTATGTTTGGCAACAAGCTTTTCTTCACTAGCCTTTTTTATGCGTTCCCTTCATACAACCTTTCCAGTTTTCAGGATGACCACTTACTCCACAGTTCACGCAGTGGGATGCTGACGTCTCAGAATTTATGCGCTTGCATTCACCCGGGGGTGCTTTTTATCGCATTTTACGCATTGGAATTCGGAATTGCAATTTTTAGCAATGTGACCCCAATGTTGGCATCTGTGGCATTGTACCTCGTAGGTTTCTCCCAAAGAATAGTTTGCCTTAAAAGATGTTTAATGTGCGCAATATCTGATAGTGAATACCCTGCATTTAGCGTAACCAGAAACAGGCTTGTGTCGTATGAGTTCTTTACGGAATACGGAGTTGTAAAACGTGTAATTTTGGACACAACGTTTGGAACCGATTTGTCAACTTCCTCAACACTAGTACCGTGATAAAGACCTCTTAATACAAAAGAAGTCTATCTAAGCTCTTTAGGTGTGTATAAGTAAGAGTGAATATTCTTCTCCCTCAGGATGGCCATAATTTCAGAATGAACTGTAGCATCTGAATGGTATAACTTATTTTTACCTTTATTAAAGTTTCTTATTTTAAAAGTTATTTTGGGTGTTTTTGCCTCCAATTGGTCAACTTAACGTTTAATGTTGACATCAAATAAAAATATTGGAGGGCAAAAGGATTTGCCGGCATTTTCCTTTCTGCCTCTAGCAGTTTTCTCTGCCTTTCTCTGTATGGTGGTGTCCTCTATATTTTCAATCTCCAATCCATCAAGTAAAGCAAACCTATTTCCACCCAAATAAGTTACGTCAGTGTTTACAGGTGACAATAATACATCTGCTCTTCTTCGCTTTGAATGTTTGCTCTCTATAAATGAGTGTTGATCATCGTTGCTCAATTCCATGCTTGCACCACGTTGCAACTAAATGCACACGTGGTAGCCAAATTCAGTATCTTTTCAGGTATATATATTTTTTTTTATAAATATAGCAATATTTTCCAGTTTTTATAAAAAGTTTTTGCAGTTTCAATAGTCTACTTCACTTTCTCCGTTAAATATATTTATATTTTAATAAATTTTCACACTCCGTTATTTTCTGTGCGTCTGTATCTTTAAAGATCAGAATCAAGACTATTTTATACACGCATATAAATGTACTAT
Source organism: Eustalomyia histrio (assembly GCA_949748255.1). NCBI lineage: Eukaryota > Metazoa > Arthropoda > Insecta > Diptera > Anthomyiidae > Eustalomyia > Eustalomyia histrio. Next base: position 89,504,369 of record OX456527.1, on the reverse strand, counting down.
TACACATCCAAATGTGTTGTGCAAACATGCAATTGTATTATGTACGTCACCAAGAATTTTTGTCAAAATACTGGCGTTGCCAATCATAATTTATCGGCAAATTCAGAGTTGTATTCCCAAAAATCGGAAAAGTTTAAATTGGGGAGATACTGCAGATAACGCTAATGGAAATGTTCTACATAGCTGGCTACAAAACAACTGTTTTGAACTAACACGCGTTTGCGATATATCTCCATCGTTTCCCAAAGGGCCTTCTCTTCTAGACCACTTTATATTAAGTCGCAGCATAATCAACAGTATCCAACCTAATTATCAGATCGAAAGCTTATCAACTTTCGCGGATCTTTTCCCATGAGTACTGAAACTGGAAAGTGATGCAGCCTGCTTAACAAAAAGAAGTCCCCTGGTAATAACTTCATACAAGAACACTAATTGCAACGCATTCAGTAGAGATTTAGATGCAGCCTCAGATGCCATTTTACCTCCCAACAACTGCAATTTAAGTAATGATGAATTAGATGTGCTTATAAATACTTTTAATAATACACTTACCTCAATACATGAAAGCCACTCCAACAAACTGGAAATAAATGACCAAAAACGTCAGTATCCTGATAACATCAAGAAGTATGCATGGCAGAAGAACTTAAAGAAAATATATCAGAGAACTGGAAATAGAATAAGCAGCGAGTATAAAATTCTCACTAAACGGATACAACTATTAAAAACAATTATTAGTGAGCTTATAAATCTTGAAGATGCTAAAAATTTGAGATATAGACTCTCAAAAATAACACCATGTCCTACTGTCTTTAAAGACGTATTCGGTTCGTTGGTAAAAAGATGTCTGCTTTTTGCCAGCAGCTCATACACAATGATATTATCACTTCCAATAGTTGTCAAATTTCAGAGATATTTAGAACTCATTATACTGCTGTTTTTCAAGAGGTAAATACTGAAAGACCGGTTAACAATATAGAAAATCAATTCTCATCATGTGATGATAGACTACCGCAACATATCTATACATTTGATGACACGTTTCTGGCCGATAGGAATCTTGATAAATACCATTTTACAAACGTGAATAGTATCAGAATGCACATTAACAACATTAATAGCAAAAAGTCTTTTGGCTTTGATGACGTTTCCAATTTTATAATTCAAAAATTTCCTGATAAAACACTAAAATTATTAGCTGCTATTTTTAACAATTTCATTAATAACGGCTATTTCCCATCGGCTTGGAAATGCGCAAAAATACTTCCAATTAAAAAAAAGCAGGACAGTAAAAGGCCTGAGGATTTTCGCCCAATATCCATTTTATCCAACATTTGTAATTATTTGAACACGTTAATTAAGGAAAAACTAGAAAATGAGTTCATTGTGGAACCAATATCAGAATTTCAATTTGGATTTAGAAGATCTCACTCAACACAACATGCATTGTTGAAACTTCACAACGATGTAACTTGCAACTTAAGGGATAAAATATGCATGGTGGCAATATCATTAGATATAGAAAAGGCGTTTGATTCGGTTTATCATAATGGAATCCTCTACAAACTGATAAATCTTGGCGTTGATCCATTTCTGGTAAAAATATTTTGCAGCTACTTTACTAATAGAAAGTTTGGCGTCCAAATCAACAACATTACCTCAGAACTAGGACATTTAAAAAGTGGGGTTCCTCAGGGAAGTGTCTTGGCTCCCTTCCTATTTAACATTTTCCTGCATGATTTTCCTCACCAATCTAGAAATTTAAAGGCTATTTTATACGCTGATGATTGCCTTATTTATGCATACAATATATCACCAATACTAGCTCTGAACTCTGCTGCATTTCATATTGGAGAAATATTAGCCTATTACAAGAAATGGGGCATTAAAATCAACGCGGCCAAGTCTGAGGCTATCTGTACTAGGAACCCTTCGGGTAAATGTCCTAGATATGTGGTGCCGGAAAGTAAACCCCTTTAACTTATACTAGACGGCGAAAGTATTCCATTTAAAAATTCAATAAAATATCTCGATTTTCAAATGTGCCGATGTTCTACCCTTCTGTAGGTACGCCATGTCGTTGCAAGCCAGATTTGTTGAGAAACTTGCGCTACACGATAATATGCTTGTCAGCCAAATATACGAAAGCAAGAAAAACACCATCTGGGCTGGATCTACATATCTTTCTCCTGTCGGTATAATCAAAGGACGTATTGACGACGATCCAGCTCCTCTGGACCTTCCCTCATTCTATATGAGTCCAGCTTCCGGCAATCATAGGGGCTGAAGATGATGTACGTATATACTAAATTTTACATGAACTGTAATATGAATATGTTTTGTCAATTTATGTAACAGAAATTTTGTTATTTAGTTTTAGTAATGTTATTTATTTAGTTTTAGTATTGTTATTTACAGACGTCGGCTCTGTTAGCGACTATAGGTTCATATAGACTTCGAAAGCAAGCCTTGTCAAACTTTTAATTTTATACTTTTTTTACATATTTTAGCAATGTTGCTTTTTAGGTTAACTTAGTTATTAGAGTAAGACACATATAGCTCTAAGAATGTTATTATTCTCATAGTATGTAAGACAATCAATGTAATCGAAAAAGAAGAAGACTTAATAAAATTTTTACTTTACTTACTTCGTTCGAAAAAATCGATCCTACAATATTTCAGAAGAAATGCGGTTAAACTGTATTTTTATTTCAAGGAGAAAATATCAGTATATTTTTTCGTTATAGGTTCATACAGACTTCAACAGCACTTTAGGTTTGATTTTCTGAAATAAAATAAGGGTATTATTTTAAGATCTAGGAAAATAATATCAAGCAGCTTCATCAATATCCCTTCAGAAATATCTGTTATATTAATATTGTTACACGAAATTTCTACACCTAGAAATTTCTTTACACTAATTTTAACAGCTGGAAAATTCTAGTGTAGTAATAAACTAGAAATAACTAGAATACCTGACTACTCATATAAATACTGGTATTCGATGACACAGTAGTGCAGTTTATAAGTAAAACGCAAAGTGTGAAGAACTAAAGTCTGGCTAACGTTTAGTCTATCTGCATCGTGTAAATAAAGTGTGCTATTAAAGTGTTTTTCTGTAATTTTTAGTGACGGTTATAAATAAATAGAGCTATAAATAATTTCAAACAGTGTTTGTTATTTGCAATATAGAAAGAACTCGATTTATTTAAAAGGTAAATAAATCAACGATTTTATAAAGGGTAAAATCGTAACAATTGGTGTCAGAAGTGGGATTGCAAAATAATAAGCAGTCATGAAGTTGGAGGAGCTTAAGGTGGAACAGCTCAAGAAAGAATTGAGCAAATTGGAGCTACCAACAGCAGGAAATAAAGTCGAATTGCAAAAGAGGCTCATAGAGGAATTCGAGCGGCGTAACATTGATATTGCAACTTACGAATTTGATGATAAAGAAGCAATGGAGGTTAGTACTCGTAAAACTGAAGGTAATATGGAGTTAAGCGCAATGTTGGCTGCTATGATGGAAAAGCTAGAAGCTTCTAGAGCAGACAACATGAAAATGTTAAAAGAAAATAAGAAACTGTTCGAAACGTCTAGAGCAGACAACATAAAACTGCTAGAAACTTCTAGAGCAGACACCATGAAAATGTTAGAAGTTTCTAGAGCAGAAAATGAGAAACTGTTCGAAACGTCTAGAGCAGACAACATGAAAATGTTAGAAACTTCCAGAGCAGACAACGAAAAATTGTTAGCAAAACTTCAGGAAACTTCTAGAGCCGACAACGAGAAACTTTTAACCAAGATAGAGACGAACGAAAAATTGTTTATGAAGATGGAAGAAAAGTTTCAAGAAACTTCTAGAGAAATTTCCGAAGTTTCAAAAAGAGTGACCGACTTAGAGAATGACGTCGAGAAAAAACTGCAAGATCTGGAAAGTAAAATAAATAATTCTCAATGTCAAGAGGGCCCAGTACGAATTATTTCGGAAACTTCTAGTAGAGCAAAGGCCCCTACTTTTGATAGCAGCATACCGTTTAATGTTTTTAAGTTCCAGTTCGAGACAGTTGCCGCCAGAAATATGTGGAACAACGAAGAAAAGGCTATAGAGTTGATTCTGGCCTTAATATGTTTGTTTTCATTTTATTGTAAGTTTTCATTTTATTTATAAATTTTCTGGGTTGTGGATCATAAGTGTCCCACTTTCGACCTGAGCGACGCAGTGAAAGAGCGATATGCGAAATTACTTTTCACAGTTAATGAATTACCCGTTAATGATTGCCCATACAAATGAGCTTTTTCCGTCAATTTTTAGACTTAATAATGCTCTCGAACCCGAAAAATTTCTAAATAAAAGTGTTTTCAAAATATTAAAATTAAAAAAAAAAAAAATCAATATTTAAAAAAATTATATCAAATTATATGTAAATTGATCAATATAGATTAACTCATCTTTCGGTTCAAATAAGATATGATGTGATATGGAATTATGTACATATATGACTTATATTGGAGATTTGTTCGCCGGGTTAACACAATTTGGCCTCCTTTTGTTTTATGTATGTAAGATAGATACAAAAATATTACACGGATGTAGTTTTTTGTCATTAAGATAAACTGCGTCGTCTACCTCTTGTTTATCTGATTGTTGTTTTCACTATAAGTGTTTTGATCAGCACAATTTTGTTAGCAAAATAAATGAGTAAAAAATGAGCTCAAAGTTATTTTATTCCTAAAAAAAAAATAACTATGATATTGTTTCCCTTTTTTGTATATTTGTTTGTTTTTAAATCTACAGTCACAATCTATAGATATATTTTGTGTGAATGACCATATGTGTGTGTTTATGAAGTTCTTGTATTTTGAATTGAAATAATTTTGCATATAAATTTTGCATAATGAGCGCCCCGGTAGGGGCCAAAAGCCTTCGTTGTTAGTGCTCGGTTAGGGTATTAAGATATAATTTGTAATTAAATGTTTAAATGTTTTGCAAAAGACTGTAAACAAAATTAAAATTTTTAATAATTGCAATGGAAACAAATAAACCATGAATTTCCGTTTTGTCGCTAAATTTTTATTAAACAAATTAAAAAAATAAACGAAACTGAAAAAAAGAAAAATTCGATAAATGACAGTAAATCATTTTGGACAAATTTATAGGAAAGTTAAAACAATTATTTCTTTAAAAAATAAATCTACTTCCAGAAAACAGATTCGTGCTGACATCCCAATTTGTAATCGTATTTGAAATCGAATTTTTCGGTTGTGACTATCGAATTGTTATTGGAGCAACCAAAATACTGTTATCACAGTCAAATAACTCACGTCTCAATTAGTTTTTTATTGTCACAACCGAAAAATTCGGTTACCACAACCAAACCATTCGATTGGCTACAAATTCGGTTGTTAGCCCGAATAAGTTTTTTATGTGTACACTCTAAAAAATGCTTGCAAAATTACTACTATAAAATGGGTAAACTTTTATGTAATATTACGAAAATTCGGTAAATATAAACAAAAAATGCGTAAAACTTGTTTGCGAACACTTTCATATACAATAATACACACACGAAGTATTTTTAGACACTATTATGCCTAAAATTAGTATTATTTTGTTGAATACAAATTTTACGCACAAAATTTGTAAATATACTAACTTATAATGGTAAAAAAATTATGACATATTGAAATTGAAAAAAAAAAATCTAAAACATTTTCAAAATTTAAAAAGAAAACTTTATAAGTTTTTTAAATTTATCAATTATTTGGAATTACTAAACAAAAAATTATTGTTTTTATTCTTTTTGTGAGTTTCTAAACAATAAATTTATTGTTTTCATTAAATAATTCAGTTTAATTTCTTCGACCTTTTTAATATTAGTTCTTGGCTGTTAAATTTTCAACATCGTAGTAGAAAATATGCGCATTTTTTTTAAGGATTTTTACGAATTACTATTTGTGTACATTTACAGGAAAATCGTGTTTTAATGTAATTTTACTTATTTTGTGTTCATCAATTTACGCTTAATGTGTGTACTTTTTTTCATTTACGCACACAGAGTAAATTTGCCCAACTTATACTAGGAGTATGTTCCTTTATTTTTAACTGAACTAAAAACTTTTATTATTAAACTACAAACAGGAAACTACATAAGATTCTGAGTGTATCTACGTTTTGAGACCACGAACGAAAACACGAAGCACAACTATTCATTTATGTTCAAATTAATCAAATAACCCAGCAAAAACATTGTATCAAATACTTACCAGGCTATTTACTCGCTGAATTACTTTTGTTCGCGATGTCCAAAAAGTAATGGGTACTCATTATTTTTTGGCTGTTTGTAAGCGAAAGTGTATTGACCAGCCATTACAATGTGTTTTTTGTAAGTGAGAAGGTAATGACCACTCATTACTTTTGGGACATCGCGAACAAAAGTAATTAAGCGAGTAAATAGGCTGGTAAGTATTTAAAACCCTGTTTTTGCTGGGAATATATGCATTTATAGCTCTGTGGGTAAATTTTTCGAAAGTCAACCAAATTTCCCAGGTTCGATTCCTATCATGACCACGTTATATATAATAATGTTTGATATATTTGGAATAATTTTTGTTTAAAAATTTTTTATAATGAAAATCTATTTTTGGACTCATTAATTTTCACATCCTCGTAACAATATATGTAACCATTAACTTTTTTACCTTTAAAGTAATGAATCCATACACTACATTGAGATTCATCGACTATAAAATTTATCAATGAGTAAGATGTAAAGTAACGCCCCTACCCAGCAAAAAAAAAATAGTAACAAATGAAGAGAAAAAGAAGCAGTCATTCCGGTGTTGTGAAAATTTGGATCGGAACCAATGATTTTTACATAGGGGTGTCATTGGGTGGAAGCTTTACTTTATGATCCTTTTTCATTGCATCTAAAACCCTTCTTTAGTGAAAAATGAGATCTTTTGATATTCCCGAATAAATTTTAAATTTTTTATTTAAATTTTAGCGCATATAAAAATCAATTTAAAATTTTCTATATCAATGGTCATAAGTTGACAATTCATAACAGACAAAAATCTGTCAAATTTAGTTATGCATACTAAACAATTTCTCCATTTTTTTCTTAAGTAAAACTGTTAGTTGGCAACTTATGTTCAACTGAATATATTTACAGACAAATAAAAGTACTAAGTACAAAAAGTGCATTTCGGCAGTTTACAAAGCTTTCATTAATTCACATTCAGTAATCGAGATTAACTTTTTAAATTACATTATTCGAAATTTAAAGTTAAAAATTGATACAAATTACTTAAACATGATAATTTGTTTCAAAATAACCAAAGTTTAGTACTTAACCATAGTTATGAATATCAAATTTATATGAAAATATCTATTGTTAACGTTTAAAGTGACCCGTCATAAATTTGAAAAGAGCTAAATTTCATTAAATATTAAATTTTTGGAAGTTATGAAATTCTTTTTCTTTTGAATGGGAAAATAAGAACTAAATGATACTTTGGAATCAATGAAAAATCGATTCCTTAAGAATCACTTCCATTTATTTTTGCTGGGTATGGATATACATTATTTTACACATTAATTGGTAATGTGTGGTTTAGCAGGGATGGTTAGGAAGAGCATGAAATCTTAGGAAAAGTGTACATTCTTAAATATTTTTTAATAAAATTATAAAATATGTGTTATTTAGATGTAGTAATTTTAAAAATCAGTTTTTTTTTAACAAAACTATTAGTTTGTAAGTCACAAAATTCTGTATTATTTATTATTATTTTGCTGTACAAAGTTTTTAAAACTTTGTGTAAACAAAGAAAGTAAAATGTATTTTAATCAACTTTTTAATTCAACATTCATATTTATATACTTAAATAAAATGTCAAACAAATATGATTGATGATACTACATAACATGGAAATAATTTCAGCAGTTAAAACAACACACTTCTGCTATTGACCAGTTTGTTTTTAATTTATCTAAAAATAATTTCAAAATCGTTTTTGGAAGTAAATCAAAATAAAAATCAGCCATTATGCAGTATTTTTATTATACTAAACAGGAAAATATTTTTAATAAACATAGATAATACAACTTGACGGAAATAATTTTTTTTATAATGCATCACATAATACAAACAGTATACGAGTGGTCGTACATACTACAACAAATCTGTTATTTGTTAAAATTTAGAAAAAAAATGTTTTCATTTAAACATTTTCTAATAATTTCTACGTTAAAATATAGTTTAGAAGATAAATATACAATGCGAAAGTTTGGAAAACAATAAAGGGCTATTTACACGTTAACTATCCATTTACTATTTCTAACAATTGGTGATATGAATTATCAAAATTTTATCACTTTTCTTTTAGAAAGGACAATTCGTATTTTCAATACTGGGAAATAGTAGATATCTGCGGTCTGGGATGCTTAGCGTGTGAATTGACCTTAATGCAATCTATCAAACAGGGCTACTGCTATTATTTCTCACATTTTATAGTTGATAATTACACGAAACTGCGGCATAACTTGGCCAAGAGACTGTTAACAAGTAAAAAAAATAATACACATAAGATAAAAATATAAAGAAAAAGTTGTAGGTTGAAGCAGACTTCATATGACACTAAACTATATTTATTTAGACTTTCAGTTAATACTAGATTAAAAGTTTTATAAAGGGTGGTTCAAAAACAAGTATCTTTTTTATTAATGATATAAAATGAGCTAAACTTAATATCTTTTGGTATATTATGACAAAATATGTCAAAGAATATCCAAGTTAATATCTTGCATTTCAATCGATAAAAAGTCCATAATCCGTGCTCTTCGTTGACTGAAATGGAGTTTACAGCAGCATTTTTGAAAAAATGGGCAAATAAAGCCGTTACTCCAAAATCCATTCCAAACTGACACATTCTGTGGCTTCTTGACAATGATGTGCGTGTTTTCCGTAAATTTTGTTGGTTGACATAGCCGACGAGATGAAAATGAGCCTCGTCAGAAAATATGATTTTTCGGAATAATTCGATGTCCGATTGCAGCTTCAGTAAGGCCCAAACTAAGAAGGAACTAGGTGATACTATAAACTCGCGTCACATCACCGATAGAAAATTCGAACTTTTTGAACAAAGATCGAGTTTTATATTATTACACGCCATTTTTAATTTATATAGGCCTGCGGGAACACGAATAAGAAAAAAAACATTTAGATCGTATATTGTTCGGGTTTTGAGATATCCCAAACAAATGAATAAATATGCCATATCTAAAATCGATATTAAAATCGTATTTAACACAGTAAAACACTCAAAATGTATCGGACACACATCCAATAAATTATAATTGGTTTTAGGATAAATTTCAAAATTAGCTTCACTTTTTAAAATGTTCACAAAATCAACTTTTACCGAAAAAACAAGTTTTTTCTTTAAATTTCTCATTTTTTTTTGCTTTGAAAGTACTTTGGAAAACGCCATTCATTCGATTGTTGTAATTTATTTTTTTTTATTTGGAATTTTAAATTTGTTTCATTAATTTTTGAAACAACTGAAAACAACTTTAGGCAATAAGTTCTCATAATCTAATTTTGTAAGTCTGTGTTTCATTTAAAAAAAGTTCTACACCTCTAAAAAACACTATTTATCTCTATTAACTTAAACTTTTTTTCTCTATCTGTAGCAGTTTCAAACATAGTGTCGGCTGTAAGCAGGGGTGCCAGATGATATTATTAAAAAAACGGCATATTTAAAAAAAAAGAATCGTCATAATCGGCACTTCAATTTACAAAAATCGGCAAATAAAAAACCCATTTTAAATACAAAAAACATATTTTTATTTACAAAAAATAACAAAACAGAACAATTCAGCATTAACTAAAACATAAAATAATATAAAAATCAATAAAAAAAACGTTTTACAAATAAATTGTATATATATTGTATAAATTGTTTCAAAAGATCAAAAAAGTTTTTTTTTTTAAACTTTTTTGTGTGAACATGTATTTTAAAGATAAAAATTTGACATATTTTTTTAAATCCTTTTTAATATCAGCATCAAAATAGTTTGAATTATTATATTTTAAATAATCTTTAGATAATATAATTCCTTGTAAAGATTTATTTTCCAGGGAACATCAAAATTTTGTTTTATTTAGGTTGACTTGACTAAAAATTCTTTCCACATTTGCAGGAGAATGTGGAAGGACCATAATTTTTTGTACAAACTTTGACAGCACTAGAAATGCAACAATAGAATCCCTACGTTTTAAATCTGAAATTTTTTGTCAAACAATTTGTAAATTTATTTCACATCCTTTAAAAAATTCTTTAAATTTTACAAATTCAAATTCTAAAATTTATTTTTCTTTTTCAGAAATAAAGCTGGGGAATTATTTTAGAATTTCCATAAAACAATTATTGTCTTTGTTCATAATTTTGATAGGGATTATCATATTTAAAGATTTATAAGATTTTTGTCCAAAATCAAGACGTTTTAATATTTGATTTGCAAGTTCATTATAAAAGTTAATACAATTATTTAAAATTTTGTTAATTTCGCTGTTGTTAAGCTTTGATTCTGATATTAACTCTTAAGGCATTAATCCCAAATATATCTCATCAAATTTCAAAAATGTTCTTTGTGTTCATAAATTCCGTTAAATAAATTTCAATATCGTTATTTATAAAATTACTTAATGCTTAAAAGCCTTTCCTGTATAGGTTGTGCATTTCTGTTGACTTTGAAATACTCTGTTAATATTATTAACAATTTTAAAAAAGAAAAATATATTTGATTTGATTCGTTTAATTTTTTTATAATTTTACTTCAAAAGTTTTTAAAATTATTTGTATCAAACACAGTAGAGTACACTTTTTGGGATATTGGTGGAGGGTATTTAAGAATTCGGCACTGCCGAATTGAAGCCTTTTTTTACTTATTCTCTTTAGAATAAGCGCTGACAGTTATATCTTTTTAATGTTGTCCAAAATTGAAATTAAACTAAAACAAACAAAATTACCGTGTTTTAAGTATTTATCAAAACATCCGGCATTTTTGTAGTAAGAATCGGCAAATCGGAACTTTGACAATTTTGAGTCAAAAAATCGGCAAAATGCCGATAAATCGGCAAATATCGCAGACCTGGCTGTAAGAGAAAACGCCCACCAAAATAATGGGTAATTTATATTTGAACAAATGTATAAAAAGTTATTTTATTGAAAAATAAATATATTTAATAACCGCCATAATACTAAGAAACTCATTTCTGTACCACTAGTTTACTTCACAATGGTACTTATAAACTATTTACTACAGCATGATGTAGGGTATACATTAGACTGGTATTTTTTGTATGACAAAAATGCAAAAGTGCACTTTGGCGGGAGTTGCACAAAAGAAAAAAAAGATATGACCCCCACTGGAATAAAAATATAAAATTTGTTACTGTCTTCCATTTTTGGGGTCGGGGCCTGTGGGGCCTCCAAAAATTGGTACGCATTGTAAAATGGCGTTCGTGCAATTTTTTCTAAAATTTTTTAATTTATTGCAAAATTGCCACAAAGTGGTCTTAAATGAATCTTGAGAAAGCCACATACCATGGATCAGGAAACAAAATGCATTTTTCATGGCAAGGCCCCGCTGGGAAAAATTAAAAAAAAAATTGCGCCTCCAAAAATTGGTACGCATTGTAAAATGGCGTTCGTGCAATTTTTTCTAAAATTTTTTAATTTATTGCAAAATTGCCACAAAGTGGTCTTAAATGAATCTTGAGAAAGCCACATACCATGGATCAGGAAACAAAATGCATTTTTCATGGCAAGGCCCCGCTGGGAAAAATTAAAAAAAAAATATTGCGCGATTTTTAAAAACAAATTTTTCATTTTTTTTTTGGAAATCGCCCCATAGGGGTGTTAAATGGATCTAGAGGGAGTTACATACCATGAATCATGAAACGTAATGCATTGTTGATGTAAAAGCGTCGTAGGCAAATACTTTTTCGAAAAAATCACGCTATTTTTTCTACAAAATTTTAATTTTTTTTGGGAAATTGTCCCAAAGTTGTCTTAAATATAGCATAGATCTTAAAACAAAATGCATTTTTGAGATCCTGCGCTAATTTAATTTCATGGAAGATAGAAAAACATTTTATTTTTTTCTTCCAATTTCCAACTATCGGGTGGAGTATTGTAGCATTAAAGACCATGCCGTCAAATTTTAAGTTTTTAAAGATTTTTCTCATAATTCAAAAAAAAATTTAAGATTTTTTTCTAGCTATACGTATGTGGTCTAAATTTGAGCCAAATCAAATAACTCTGGGTCGTGCAACATCGAGGTCAGATCTTCAAGTTATTGTGCATTTTTACTTCTTCTTTTGGGAAGTTTGATTCAAAATTCAAAATATCTCAAAGATTGTTTTCCACTATCAGGCAGGTCAAAGTTAAAATAAAGGACACTGCTTCACTTATTTTTTGAAAAAATGTCTCCAGATTTGTAAAACTTCATGGTTTTTATTAAAAATGGGATGATTTTTAGCATTAGTCATGTGCCGCAAGTTTGAGCCAAACTTAAAGGCATTCAACGTTGAGGCATCGAAATAAATATGTTCACTATAATATGTAATAGAAAATTATTGAAAAAAATATTTTACATCACTGCGGATATTACTTAAGATTGGTAAGTATATTATTTTAAAATTAACCCTTTTTAAGCCCGAAGGTCAAAAAAGGATCCATTTTAAAAAAGCATATAAGTCTTGGTTCAAGTATTTTTGTCTATAAATAAGTAGAAAAAATAATTTTACCCAAAAATAATAAAAACATATCGATGGTCATACGTTAATACCACAATACAATCTCTTATATTTTTTTGTGTGTACAATTTGGTACAAGCATGCCGAACAACATTAGCATCATAGAAAAGTCACTTGACAACCTAAGAAGTTTTAAAGAAAATAACAGTTAAGCGATACCAATTTATGACCTTAAATATACATGATTTACTACCATATAATTATTAAAAAATGCGCTACAATAATATGTACAATTTTTAATGATATTATTTGAGCTCCTTTGAATTTTGAGATGTTCTTCTAAAAAAGTAGTAAAAATACTCATAACTTGAACTGCAATCTGGATGTGCCAGGGCTTTAGTTAATTAATTTTGCTTTAATTGGGACCATGTTGGTTTCCGACCTCGTGATATAAAAAACTGTCAATTTGTTGTAAAATCCGTTAAATTTTTTTTAATTTTTGATCATTTTTCTAAAAAGTAGTAGAAATTCGCATAACTTCGTTTTGGGGGTTTTCAAACTGACTTAAATATACTGTACTGTAAGATTTACTTGTGCTGTAAGATTTCGACTGCTTCTTGATGCAAATCGAAAGTCTGAAAAAAATGCCAGTCTAGTATACATACATATGAACGAACTAAATTGAAATGATGCAAAATTGCAACATAGTGGTCATAAATCCTTGACAGAGTTGCCAACACTACACATCCATAGGCTAAATTTACTAAAACATAAATAAAAACTAAAATTACTTTATACAGAATAAAAATACAAGAATATGTATGTACTTAATTCAGAATTTATGATGTATCCTGCCAACTAGCTTTTTTTTTCTAAACATTGCCGACACTTTTTATACGATACATTTTACCAACTGAGTTTTAATTTATGAACACTAATGTGTGAATGTAGATCTGCGAGTTCATATGTGAATAACTTTTTCACACTAAACAAATTTTTTACACACATAACATGTATGAATATTTACATATATCATAGTAAAAGAAATCACAATTTAGATGATAAAATTACTAAGCAAAAAAAAAAAACAGAAATACATTATGATATACTACGGAATATGTACAGTCAATCAAAAAACTTTAGATAAAAATAGAACGTATTCACGATCGTGATTTGTACACGATGCAAAAAAGTTCAGACTGTTACAGTACTTATTCTGCTTATAGCCACAGCACACAAATTGTGGACTTTCTCGCCCAGTGTTTTGTATATGTCACTCCATTACGCATAAGAGAATTCGTAGTTGGTTGCGTGCTAGCTTATCAGTGCGGGGGTCGTAGGTTCGATTCCCACCAAATGCTCTGGTCTGTTTTCGCTACAACGAGCCGAAAGCCTTCGTTGCTAGTGCTCGTTTAGAGAATTAAGATATACTTTGTAATTATATATTTAAATCAGTTGCGTCCAAACACTAATATTATGATATTTGCGTTTGTAATAAAGAGCTTTTTTTCAGGGACGGAAAATTCAGTACGTTAGTACTTTTCCATCAACTTGAAATTAAATTTTTAAACATACAACGATCAGTCTATGTTCACTAAAAAAAATATATGGGAACAGTTGTTTTTCATATTGAAAACAATGACGGCGATCCCGTATGTTTGGTTTGTGGTTATAATGCTAAACCCAATCACAAACATACCAATGAAAGGCATTATAATACATCCCAAAAGATATTTTTGATTTAGATAGTGCCAAATTAGTAGATGAACTGAAATTAAAGTTTCAAAAAAAAAATATGCCAATCGACCAATTTCAATATGAAAAAAATTTCAAAGAAAAGATTCCTTTTGTTGTTGCACTATCCTTAGCAAAGCACAGCAAGCCTTTTGATGATGGCGTTTTTTCTTAAAGATCTTTCAAAAGAAGTATTAAAGTATTTTGGCTTAAATAAATTATACAACTTATAACATTTCGAAATTCAAAATTTCTATCCTTGTATTGTGCCCTCAAATATGTAAAAGCTCTAGTCGAAGCTCGCTGTAGGTGAAAAAGCTCTTTTGTAAAAGCTTGCATATTGTGCATTTGAATTGGACGCAACTGATTTAAATTATTAAAAATTAATGTGGCTATAAAATTTAATTTGTATTACATTGGTAGAAGAGCTGGAGAGTTGAGTATATAACTTAAAAATGCGGTATTCACAACAGATGGCGTATATTTTACTCGTGTTTGTGTGTTTAATAACACAGTACAACAAGAAAAAAAAATTACTGGGTTCTGACAATGGATTCTGACGTTTTGAAAGATCACATCGGAATTTTGTTTTAGGTGGCCGGCCTGTTCGTGCAAAATATCGGTATATAAAACTATGTGTTCTTCGCATCTAAAGTGTAGGATATGTTCAGCAAATTTTTGTAACCATTTTTGTGGAACATATTAACCCCCAAAAACACCCCTAAAAAGGGGGAGGGCGGGAATGAAATGTTCTACACAAATGCTGGAAAATTACTAAAGGGTGGTTAAATTTTAAGGGCCGTTGTTGAATGTGAACCACACCTAAACTTTAAGTTTTTTCTGCATTTCATTTGACATTTCTTAATTTCAGACTAACTCAATTTGAACCATCGAAAGATACACAATCAAGCAACGCGTTAAAGTTATTCAGGCTTATTATGAAAATGGGCGTTCAAATCAAAATGCATTTCGTGCACTTCGTGCACTTCGTGATGTTTTTGGTCAGCATAATCGACCAAATGTGTTCACAATCGGGAGAATCGTGGGCAAATTTCAGCAAACCGGGTCTGTGAAAACTCCTGTGCATGCTCGCCCAGTTCGTTCTGCGGAAAACATTGCTGTTGTTCGCGATAGTGTGTCATGAGGTCGGCCAAGCATTTACCGTGAATGATGTTCGCTATCGCGAGATGATAACGAACTTATTGTGGTCAGGAATTAAGGATATGACCCTGGACGATATGTGGTTTTAACAGGACGGTGCCACTTGCCACACAGCTAGCGAAACAATGGCTCTTTTGCGCGACAAATTCAATGGCCGTGTTATCTCACGTGGTGGCGATGTCAATTTGCCGCCAAGATCATGTAATTTGACACCGTTGGACTTCTTTCTTTGGGGTTATTTGAAAAAAATGGTGTACGTCGATAAGCCAGCAACAATTCAAAAGCTAAAGGACGAGATAATTCGGCACATTACCGGCATAGAACCTCAATTATGACTCAGCATCATCGAAAATTTGGACCATCAGATGGAGGTGTGCCGCCGAGGTCGCGGCGGCCATTTGGCCGATATTGTGTTCCATACATAATTAAACCATACCATATTATCATAATAAAAAGAAATGACAATTATTTCCTAAATAATTTTTGTTTTATTCAAAATCAACATCGGCCCTTAAAATTTAACCACCCTTTATATATGTCAGAACACACCAAAGTCTAAAACTTAACACAAACACCAAAAAAAAAAAACAGTCAAATTCAAGATTGCTCATCATATTTCTAGCCAGATTTTGGGATGACCTACATATTATGAGTCAGATTTTCGGATGAAATACATAATATTATATATTTTCTACAAAGTTGCTGAACCCCGTAATTTTTTTGTGTTCTACTGTGTTATTAGTTAACCCAAAAACTTGTTGTTTTGCATATAATTTTTTGACATTTCCTTAGACTAACACCGGAACTTTTTCAATTGAGGATTTTGTAAGAGAGGCTAAATTATCGAATCCATCTTTTTTTGTTTTAGCTTTTTAAATAATTTACATGTTTTGGAACAAATACAAATCCACTATTTCAAGCCAATTAATTAAAAAGTGGGCCAAAATTAAATATTGGTCCGTTTTTTTGTCTGTTTTATTACATATCAAAATTTAAACGAAATTTAAATTCGTCTTATTTAAGCTGGAATCCAATTTAAGAAATTTTACATTCTGATAAAGCATTTTTTTTAAAAACATGGATAACAATATTTTAATATTGCATTTTCATTGCTTTCTCAGAGTAAAAAATGAGTGGTAGCTGTTTTGAGTACTTCCGTCCTATGATAAGCGAATATTATATTCATCGATGAAACCAACAGAAAAGAAGCGATGTCTTTGCCACAGTAGTGATGTTTTTATTTCTTCTATTGCAGCACAATTTTTGCTGGGTTGATACTGGGTGACGATACAACAATTCAGGGTTTAGTACAACTTGTAAACTCCTTTAATATTTAATTTTTTTAAGAAAATTTTCAGAAATGATTTTAGTCTAATTGTTTATTATTAATGGTTTTCTAATTTGTTTTAACACTCAATATAAATAAGTAGACAATCATTAATCCAAAAGGGCATGTATACTGATGATGGTTTTGTAGCGAAATTCGAAAACAATTGCATTCTATCCAGCTGATTCTTATCAAATTTTTTTCAATTTTATTTTTTGTAGTTTACTTACATTTTAACAATTTAGAAGGAATATGATAATATGATCTTAAATCGAATTTAAATCGTTAATTTATCAATAAAACATATCAACTTTACATAACTTCCAAATTTCAGAAATTTCAAATTGAAATTTCAAATAAATATGAAATCATTCTAAATTTGACCTAAATATGATTTTTGTAAATAAAGGAATATTTCTAGGCAGAGCGACGGCCGAAATTCGAAAGTTGACTAAATTACATACTTGTAAATTTATCAACCAATATGCCTTCAGTTTTGTTACACAAAATCAGTTGTGCAGTAAACAAATTATAATACTGCTTTTATTTTGTGCAGCCATTTTAGAAAAAACAAAACACTTTCACGATAAAACAAAAACTAAGTGTTTTAGTATAATAAAAATTGTATGCTCGTGCAACACTCATATAAAAATAACTAAAATTAAAAAGATCTACGATTTAACAAAAAGTCAAATGACTCTTTATTATGAGTCTCTTTTTTCCATTAAGGTTTAGGGTTTTTTATTTTTTTTTATAAAAAATGACCAAAATCATTTTAAATGAAATTATTACAACAATCAGGCGTCGCCTTTTGCCATCAATTTCGTTTTTAACGTGTTACATCATGTGCGATAATTGTTTCAAATTGTATAACCCACTCTGACTGAATGAACGACCTTAGTGGAGGGAATACAAACAAACGAATTAAAGGTTTTTTGTCAAGTCATGTCAGGTGGAAAACAAGAAGTGTTAAACGGACTTTAAATTTTACCACAATTTAGACAATATGTTTGTGTGCTTGTTTTTTGTGTTTTCAAAAAATTTGTTTTGTCCATAAAATTCTTAGTTTTAAAAAACAGAGAATTAAATTAAAATAGAAATAGTGAGAATGAACACTGTCACAGAAGTATACATATATAAATATTACATATTACGGCGTGCAAAATATACTTTTTTTTTTTTTTTTGAAAAATTACAAGTTGTTTAAGAAATATTTTTATGGCAATATTGGAAGAATTACACGCAAAGAGAAACATGGTTGGGGCAATCATATTTGAAGAGCATCATATATTTTTGGGCTTATGGTTGTGCCAACCATAGTCGTATTATAATATTGTTTCATATTATGATATTAAAATAAACCAAGGTTGGCATTCAATACCTCTTCATAATAACGGTAGTTGACCACTTTAAGACCGATACGAAAATTTTAAAATGGCAATTCCATTAAAAGTATGTTTCTTTTTGTTTAACCGGGTTTATTGCGATACTTTACAGGTTTAAGTTTGAATATCATAAGCTACCGTTAAAATAACGCCAAACTACAGAAACATCGATTTATAACGGTATTTTGCAGATATAACAAAATGTAACAAGTAATATTATGAAATAAACCCCCTGATATTGGAAGACACATGTCACTATTGGAATCGCAGTGTTAAAATTTTCGTATCGGTATCGATCAGAGCGTGGTAGACAACCACCGTTATAATGAAAAGATATTGCTTACCAACCATGAAATAAACATATTTTTACCATAAAATGGTCCTAGAGTTATAGTAAGATTCAAAAATTACCATACTATGGTCCTATGTAAACATGTTTTATTGAATTTATCACATTTTGATCGCACGTTATCATAGTATTTTCAAAATGTTATCATATTATGGTCCCTTATAACTATATTTTGATTCCTGGATTATGATTATATGATCCATAATCTAAGAAAATTTCTTAAAGGAAAAGTTCTTAGAAACTATATAAAAGTTCTATAAATTTAAGAATATTTTCTTTTGAAATATTTTTTCTAAAAAAATATTTATATTAAGCACTTTTTGAAGAAAAATTGTTAAGGAAAAAATCATTGATTCTAAGAACTTTTCTTTCAAGAAAACTTTGATTCTGTGGACTTAAAAAAATACATTACATACATACTTTTTTTTAATTCTAATCACTTTTTTAATAAAAAAATTCTAGGATATTTTTAAGATTTTTTTTAGAAAGTTTTAAGAAAAATTTTTTTTAACAAGAAGTCTTTAGAATCTAAGAATATTTGTACTAGAAAAAGTCCTTAGAATCTAAGTATTTTTCAAAATGAAATGAATTTTTCTTTCAAAGAAAGGCCTTTGAATCTAAGTTCTTTTTGGAATATATGAACTTACAGTTATGTGAAAAATAATAAGGACAGTTGTATTCACCGTCTTTGGTGTTTACGAATTCATGTAAAATGAAAGAATTTGTGATAAAAGGGAGTTGTTTTGCAATGCTTGTAAACAACATTAAGAAATCCCGTTACAATTTGTGTTTCTTTTTCTTTCGTTTTGATAAAAAAAATTATTTTCTTTGCGAAGTGCGCGATTTCTGCTGTGAAAAATAATAAGGACAGTTTTTGTTTTTGGTAAAAACACAATAACAAAAACTAAAAAGTACAAATGCTAGGTATTTCAAAAACGATGGTCGAAAATGCTATTAAATGGATTCCCAAGGATGACCCCGTGGTAGAAAACCAAAAATTACTCCTACTATAAAGAGAAGTATCATTCGATGCATAAAAAAAGATCCATTTATCACATCTTAACGAATAAAAATTTATTTAAACATTGACGTTGACACATCAGCTAATCGAAAAACACTCATCGGTGAGGAATTTAGAGCCCGTAGTGCAAGAAAAGTGCCCTTGTTATCCAAAAAGAATATAAAACTAAGATTAGAGTTTGCTAAAAATCATATGAATTGGCCTAAAGAAAAATGGCGTAACATTCTGTAATCCGATGAAACAAAAGTAAACTTGTTTTCTTCTGATAGAGGTGTCCACCATGTAAGAAGGCCTATCCATCAAGAATTCAATCCAAAATATACTTTAAAGACGGTTAAACATGGTGGTGGTAGCATCATGGTATGGCGGTCATTCTCTTATTATGGTGTGGGTCCTGAAATTTTGAAAAATACAATGCTGCCGTATGCCGAAGAAAATATGCCACTCAAATGGGTCTTCCAGCAGGATAATGACCCAAAGCATACGGCAAAGTTCACAAATAAGTGGTTCCAGGACAACAATATCAATGTTTTAGAATGGCCAGCACAGTCCCCTGATTTGAACTCAATAGAAAATTTGTGGAACGAAGTTAAAAGGGCAATCAGGGGAAGTGTCCATCAAATTTCGACGAGCTTTGGAATCTTATACAGGATGCGTGGAATGCAATACCGCTACATGTTTGTAAAAATTTGGTCGACTCAATGCCTAGAAGATCTGCTGCTGTTCTGGATAACAAAAGATCCGCAACAAAGTACTAATGTGGCACTAAGGCTTTATGCAACAATATTCAGTATAAATATCTATTTAGTTTTACTTAAGTTAGTTATAGCTTTAAGATTCCATGAAGTGTCCTTATTTTTTTTCACACGTTAAACTAAATAAATTCATACAAAATCACAAAAAAATCAAAATATATTATAGGAATAGCAAAAATTTTGTTATTAATCTTTTTTCTACCGTTTAAGAAAAAATAAATCGTTTAAACAAGAAAGAATTTTCGATTTCTTATTCGGTTTTAAATATAATGTAAGTTTGGGTGGGCACTGTCCCTATTATTTTTCACATAACTGTATATCTAAGAAACAGTTTGGAGAATCTTTGAATTTTAGTTTAAGAAAAAGTCCATAGAATCTAAAACTGTTTTTATCAGATAATATTATAAATATATATTATTTTGTGTTAGAAACCTCTTCGTACAAAAAAAAAAAAATTAAAAATCGTGGGTTCTACAGACTTTTTGTTACAAGAAATTATTTAATAAACATTTTTTTTTTAAATTCTAATTGTTTTTATTAAAAATAATTTAAAAAATATAAAATCTCTTTGACAATGAATTAGTTGGTGTAAATAATATTATAAGAATTTTCAAAAAACCCCTTTAAAAAAAAAATCTTCTAAGGCTAAAAAAAATTAACTGTATCTTAATGGGTCAATTGATGAAATGTTTTAATGACATGTGAAAGGTATTTTCCACCCATCTGATTTGTCCAGTTTCAGTAAACAATATAATATTGTTTTTTTATGACATTTTGTAGTAAAGCAAACTTACTGAACTGATAAAATGTTAATGCTAAACTCATGTTTTATGTCTATTTATTTATTGATTGTTGCCAGCATTTTATCATTGCATAATTATCTTATTTTTTTCATAGTAAAATTTTTTCTTACCAGCCAATAATGATATGAAATAGAAGTTGTCAATCATAAAATAGTGAAATATTTACTAAATAATGATGGCAGCGATCATGTTGATGGTTAGAAAACCAATAACTTGGTTGTGACAACCATACCCGATTGCAGCATGTACAATATAGTAGCAGGTCTAACAGGTACTAACCCAGTGACTGGTGAAATAGGACCGATCTCATTAGTTAACAACAATGGTTTTACAGTGTTGCTATATAAATTGCAAGCCCTTCATCTTTCACCATCCTTCAACTCCCCTCTGATCGCTTTTTCGGTGATCCTTCTTTTTCTAAAAAATTACAACTTTATTGCCCGAAAAGATCATAATATATTCCTAAGTCTCTGTTCACACACAGAAATTTTTCTGGTACCAATTTTTTATATTATCATTTGAACTTGCATTCGTGTCCACACAGCGATAATTTTTTTGCAATTTTAGTTTCTTTTACATAGCAAAAAGTATGAATTAGGAAACGCAAGAGAATCGCAAGTACAAGCAAGTTGGTACCGCTTTCCGTTCTTCTTTTCTCCCTCTCATATAAACTCAGAACTGCTGTAAAAAAATTGCTTAGTGTGAATGATCATAATGTTATCCCAAATGATTCCAAAATTATCTACATGACCATTAAATGATCATTAGGAACATATTATGATGATTTTGTATGTATTATTGGTTACCAAAATTGATTTAATGAAACTCGTCTTTTTTATTTGAAAATTAGCCATTAGAAAATTAGCCATTAGAAAATTAGTTAATGGTTTTAATCGAATTGCAATTAATATTTTCTCTGGGTGTATGAATGCGAATAACCAGGTTCGATACCGGAAAAATGTAGAAATACAATTTTGTGTAAAGTTATAATATTTATGTGTAATACAAATATTAAATTAGACTACTGATTATTGAACATTGGATTTTACAACGAAAAATATAATTTATTATTAAGGTAGTTGTCGTAACCGTCAGAGTTCGATTGACAACGAATGCGGTGGCTACAGCAAATACTGTTTTCTGGGGGTATTTTGAATAAAAAAACACAGAGAAAACAGATTCGTGCTGACAACCGAATTTGTAGCCAATCGAATGGTTTTGGTTGTGACAACTGAAAACTGATTGAGACATTAGTAATAGAATAGTAAAGGCATCATATGTAGAATTTTGATATACAAATATTGGAAACGTAATCTGATAAGTTATAATATCAGTGCTGCAATCATAAAATTATATTTATAATATTTTTATACCCTCCACCATATATGGTGAGGGTATATATCAGTTTGTCATTCCGTTTGTAATATGTCGAAATATAGGTTTAAGAACCCATAAAGTATATATATTCGTGATCCTTATGCAATTTTAAGTCGATTTAGCGATGTCTGTCTGTCTGTCTGTCTGCCTGTCTGTTGAAATGGCGATCACGACGCGAAGGTGCAAGCGGTGGTGCCAATTTTTACCCAGATTATTGAACATCCTCCCGAGCAGTTTGGTATTTAAAATGAGCGAAATCGGTTTAGCGGTTCAAAAGTTATGAGTGAAAATGTTAAGCTACCTCTAAATTTTCCATACAAATTTGTAGAATTTTTCTGTATCGGTTTTAATTTTCTGTTAAGTAAGTAAAAATGTTATTAAGTCTTCTTCTTGTTCGATTACATTTATTGTCTTCCATACTATGAGAATAATAACATTCTTAGAGTTATATGTGTGTTACTCTAATAACTAAGTTAACGTTAAAATCAACAATGTTAAAGTCGCTAACAGAGCAGACCTCTGTAAATAACATTGCTAAAACTAAATAACATTACTAAAACTAAATAACAAAAGTTCGTTACATAAATTGACAAAACATATTCATATTACAGTTCATGCAAAATTTAGTATATACGTATACCATATTCAGCCCCTATGATTGCTGGAGGCTGGGCTCATATAGAATGAGGTAAGGTCCAGAGGAGCTGGATTTTCGTTAATAAGTTCATTGATGGTGTTTTTCTCGTTTTCGTATATTTGGCTGACAATTAAATTATCGTGTAGCTCAAGTTTCTCAACAAATCTGGCTTGCAACGACATGGCGTATCTACAGAAGGGTAGAACATCGGCATTTTCATGGACGTAACTATTTAAAAATCGTTTTATGAAATTTTCATAATTTTTCCCGATGCTTTTTCTTAGGATTTTCCATTTAAAATATCTCCAGTTCTTTGGCTACCATAGGATATATAGTAAACCTGATTGGGTTTTTCTGGTTAGCTTTGTTGGTTTTTCGTTTCATTCCATAAAATGTATTTTTTGTTTTTGTAACCAAAGACATTTATATCAAAAGAATGAGCAAAATACATAATTGCTTTAGTGCCGCTACTTTTGAATAGGTATCGCTGAATTAACTAAACAATACCCTGCCCCATGGCTAGGTCCAAAGAAATTGATATATAAAGAAAGAGCAAAATGCATAATTGCTTTAGTGCCGCTACCCCATGGCGATATAGCCTTGGATTAGGCTATCAATTAATTTATTTACCAAAAGTATTAAATTAACTACAAACGTCAAATTCTAATGCATTAAGATGTTACTGGAAGACTTATTACATAATTTCAAAGTCAAATTTTAAAATCTTTGACGTAATAATATAGTATTTTTTTTGTTCCATTTGTATTTTTAAGAATTGAGGGATCGGCAAATGTATATTTATGTTAATGTTTTCTTTCATAAAAAAATACACATGAATAAAGTGCAATATTGTGCTCTTAAACATCTAAATGAATATTGATTTAAAAAATTAAGCTATAATATGCACATAAAACATATATTTTTCATAGTTTTTGGCAAATATTCATTTATGTTACGAAGAAAATAGAAAATCAATAATACTCTACTGCATATTGTAGCACAATATCGCTAATGGAGACTAGCTCTGCAGCAAAATATGCGTAATGGAGAGAATGCACCTTCTGATGGGCCATCTATTGACAAATAGTTACAACTCATGTTCTTTCTTTAATAAATTAATTTATTTCTCTTTATTAGACAAACACACTTCAGTTTTTTAAAGAAAGAACATTCGTTGCAACTATTTATCAATACGTGGCGCATCAGAATGGCATATTCAGCTGCAGAGCTAGTCTCCATTAGCCGGAACAAAATTGAGTATTTGACGAAAACTATGCTTTAAAATATTTTTTTTTGTGCAGTCCATGGTTAAAAAAACTAGTGAAAGTGTAAAGGTGCCTGTAAGTTGCCCATACAAATTTAGTACAATTTCATAGTAGCGACTGGTGCATAACATATTTTTTCATATTTTTTTTCACCAGTCGCTTAGCAGTAAATATTTTGTATTCACCTCAAACATTTTTTCACCACTAAAATTTTTTTTGCACAAAAAAAATTTTTTCACCTTAAATTTTTTTTCACCTCTAAATTTTTTTTCTTCCAAAAAAGTTCTTTTCACATCTAAAAAAGATTTTCACCTCAAAAAATTTTATCACCTACATAATTTTACTTCAAAAGTTTTCTTATATTATTTGTATCAAAAACAGTAGAGAACATCTTTTTAGGATGTTGGTGGAGGGTATTCAAAGATTCGGCACAGCCGAATTTAGCCCTTTTTTACTTGTTTACTTTGAATGTGACGTCTTTGTAATACCAATCCAATTCGGATATGAATATCACAAAGCCCCAGTGTATTCAATTAAAAATAATATAATTCTTCCCAACTAACTGCGCATTCGAAATTTCTTACACTACCAAGTGCGTATGATGAATATTATCTTATATAATTTTATAACTCATACGTCTACAGATATGAATGAAATTACAAGGAAAGTATTCCAAGCTAAACTCTTGATTTGTGTAAAATATAGAAATATATTAGGGGAAATAAATTCAACAACTTTTTTTGTACAGGGTTGGAAAGAATTAATTAAAATCTAAATTAGCAAAAAAAAAAATAAAAAAAGTAATTCCGTTGTCTGCTTAAATTAAGTAGGGTATAAAATATATGAGACTAATTGACTTCGCCACGGCTAGAAACATGGTGATAAGCATTTCTAGATTCAATCATCCTAATATCCACAAGACTACTTGGCTGTCCCAGGTGAAAACACCAAAAAAAAAATTTATCATGTTGTGATAGAAGGTAGATATGCATAGTGTATTGGACATATCTAGTGTATTGGATACGGGGATTCGGAACACTATTTTGCTGGAGAAAAAATCGAAACCCGACTCAGTAAGTCGAAAACTGTCCGTGTTGAAAATAAAAAAATAGACATCACTAAGCTGCAATCCCATCAGATAGCTGGAACTTACACCACCCCTCTTTCAAAAATGTTTAAAGAAAATGCTCAGCACCCTACTATAGGCAAACAAAGGTCACATATATTCCACTCGATTTGCGCTACTGTCGGATACGATCGCCCTCAGAGGAATCATCATGATCGGCCTCAGGGTCACCAGTGGAATTACCAGGAATGCGGCGACAGCACTGCACAAAAAATTTTGCATGCCAAGATGCTTCCCAGCGGTATAACGAATGAAAGCACAAACGTCGCCTGTTTAGACGAAAAAATCAAGAAAGGCGTAGGTGTGAAGAAATTAAGATGCATTACGTCGGAAATGAAATCGTGATATTCTTTTAAAAAATAAAGCATCAAACTGAAGAATTTGAATATGGGCCGCCTTTCTGTGGAAAAAGTAATGGGTATCTACTAACGAGCGTGCAAGGAACACTGAGGTTATGGAAGGAGCATTTTTCGAACTTTTTAGCAGGCCATGAAGAAAAGCAATCCCGCAAACACCAATGAATGACGGCGGCATCGATATACCGCCGATGGACTGTATAGGGGAACAAACAGCTATAGCTCGGTTAAAGAATAATAAAGCTGCTGGCACTGAAGGCTTGCTCGCTGAGCTGTCTTAAGATGGCGAAAAGTTGGCAAGGTGCATGCATCAACTCTTAAGCAAAATATGGTCTGAAAAATGCCTGACTGATGATTGTAACATCAGTGTTCTTTGCTTTATCCACAACAAAGGAAACCATACTATTTGCATCCACTATCGTGGTATGAGTTTCCTCTCCATTGTATACAAAATACTTTCTAGCGCAATATGTGAATGACTGAAGCCATACAGCAACAACCTGATTGAAAAGTATCAGTGCTGTTTTATACCTGGTAAGTACACTATATCCCAGATATTCACATTATACTAAAGCCTGGAAAAGACCCGAAGAAAAACAAATCGACACCCACCATTAATTTTTCGATTATAAAGCTACGTTCGATAGCCTGATAAGAGGGAAATTTTACTTCGCCATATCTGGGCTTGGTATTCATACAAAAATCGTATGGCTTTGAAAATTGCCGTGGAAAAAACGCAAAGCTCCTTCAAAATTGGAACAAACCTGATGGAAAAGATTTTGCAAAAAACGAATATTAAAACCACTGACATTATTTACAACAAAAGTGTCATTCTGCTTGTATATGCTGATGACATCGACATCATTGGTCGCAATATTCCTGATCCAATTGTAATATATGTTTTTAACAGAAATTCTATAGTATTAACCGAATTTATATGTACGTAGCTCCAACCAAACCATTCGGTTAGCAAGAAATTTGGTTGTCACAATGAATCTGCTTTCTCTGTGCAGTCAGACGCGTTAAAGTTTAACGGCTGCGCTGGCTTGTACACGTTTGTTGTATGGAAAACGAAGCTCCAGCTGATAAGGCATCCAGGTTCAACAATATAACAACACTTGGTGTCTCCAATTGGCGGCGCCAGCATGCAAAATGAACAAGCGTTATTTTTTACTTCAGGCCCAAACTAACCCTCGGTTGTAATAGTCAGATGAAGTAATAAAGTAAAAGTAAATAAAAATATGAATTTCATATATTTTTTCAACAATTTTAAAAAAGATTAAAGTACCAAAAAAGGTTCCGATTCTCTATTCACTCATACGACATTTGCATATGGCTCCTTTAGATAAAATCCCATGAAAATCAAACATTTAAAAAACAGTGCCGATTTTACCTCATTTTAACCGCTTAATGTGGCTCGTATATTTTGCTTTGATTACCTTCTTCGTTAGTTTTAGTTAATCAAGCATATGCTGCTAATGGGAACAAACAAATCGAACTCAATTGTTGGGCAATGAAAAAATATTTTTTGACTTGTAAATTATGTCAACCTAATAAACTCTTTATTTTAAGCAGCTCAAAAGAATTAATTCTTTAAATTTTCTGTGTATATTGCATTTAAAAACACATGCAATTGTGAATAAATAAACCAACAAACAAACAAGCAAATATTGTGCAGATAGGTAATTTTAATTATGGTTACACATATAACAAAATAGGAATCGACTTGTTTTTTTATTTTTTTTTTTGTCAAATAAATGTACTCGAACATTGTGAGTATGTACTTAATTTTGTATGATGTTTTGTTTGGTTTTCATGCGACATGCCAGCCAAATAGGATGCAAGCCAATTGCAGATGGACGCAAGGACAAATTACATAAATTAGAAATGGAGTATAGATATGAATGACTCCGACATCAACCTAAATGTGTAACTTGTTTGTGTTACAATAGTATAAGAGAACTCATTCTACAATAGTACTAGTTATGGCCACTATTATGGTGATGATAGTGTTTGTGGTATTATGATGATTATACCCACGAAAAACCACAAATAAGCAAAACAAAACAAAAAAAAAAAAACTTCAACACCAAAGGAATTGATTTAGTCAAAAGCCATTACAATCATTGCCCATCAATGGTAAATCTATGAGTATATTAAACTATTTCATACACCTTTGTATATGTTTGTAAATGCTTTGTTGAATGTATGAATATCATCATCGTCATCAGCATCATCGTACTTTTGGCTGTGATTACAAAATCAAAATACAAATTTAATGCACTCTTGTGTAAAACATCGTAAATAAGTAAAATACCATCTCCGTTTTTGGTTATTCTATTCTGATGATGCTGATTTTCTAATGCCACTAATTCTAGAATATCCATTGCATATCTACATCCATACTTACCTGTCTACCTGAATTGATGTTGTTGTTATTGCTGCTGTTGTTTTTTTTTTCTTATTTCTGTAAGGACAATACGCAATGTTTACGACACAACTAGTCATCTAACAAAAAAAAAGTATAATAGAGAAAATAAAAATGACATAAACTGATTTCATTAAATTCTGCCATATAAATGGTTTGAGAACAGTATTACAATTTGCTGTTATTGAGAATAAAATAGCGTGATGTGCTTTTAAAGTGAATAACACTGGTTCACTGACATTTTACAGGTCAGATTCTTACAGAATTTAGGGTTTCTGATTTTAAAATAATATAATTTTCTGACTGTGGTATTAAGGACCTTGGACCACAGACTAGACAGACACGATATTTTGTATTCTGACAACTCTAGGAAATTTTTGCCAAAAATACAAACATATATACAATACGGAAATCCAACGTTGTTACTCGTTCTCACAACTTATTATAAAAAAATCAAATTTTTTGGAGTCTGTCACTTGAGTAGTGTCTATTTAGTCTATGCTTGGACCATAAGATTCTAAGGGTGGCACAGTCGGGTTTTTGATGCCAAAACTGGGAATTAATTCGAAGTAACTTTTCCTGTTTCTAGTTTTAACTCTTTCAGTCAAATTCATTTTAAGAAGTAAAACTTATCAATTTTTAACTATTACATATTTAGTGAAAATTTTATTTGTTTTGTATCAGTTAATTTTTTAAAACATATCTATACAAAAAAAGAATTATATTCACTTAATAAAAATTATTCTCATCATCAACATCACCCTCATAATTAGTATCGAGATTTGACTCAAATATCACCAATCGAATTGCTTCTATTGGAAAATTATGTGTTTTTCTTTTAATTTTATAATTTTTTAAATTTTTTAATCTTTTTTCAACTTCTTGTGGTTTTTCCGGTTTGTAAAGATTTTTCTTACTTATTTCGGTGTAATATAGAAAAATGTGGAATCAAATCAGAGAAATTTCGTGGTATAGAAGACACACATGTTCATGCTGAAAAGTTTGTTTGAGCAGAGCGTTTGCTACATATGAGTTATCTTGGATCTTAATTTTTCCAAGCAGACTTTCTGGATAACATACTTATATACACGTAAAGAAAAAACATGGTTGAGTCAATTATATTCGAAGAGCATCATATATTTTTCGGTTTATGGTTGTGCCAACCACATATTTTTACCATAATATGGTCCCCACGGTTTTATTATGATTCAAAAATTACCATATTATGGTCCTAAAAATCATGTTATAATGAATTTATCATAATATGATCGCACGTAATCATAGTATTATAGTCCCTCATAACTATATTATAATTCCTGGATTATCATTATATGATCCATTATCTAAGAAAATTTATTAAAAGAAAAGTTTTTAGAAACTATGCAAAAACTCTTTAAATTTAAGAATATTTCCTTTAGAAATGTTTTTTTTAAGAAAAATTAATATTAAGGACTTTTTGAAGAAAATGGTTAAGGAAAAAATCATAGACTTTAAGAACTTTTTTTTTTAAGAAAACTTTGATTCTGTGGACTTTTTTTAAGAAAAATACTTAAAACTTTTTTTTATATTCTAATGATTTTTTTAATAAAAAAAATCTTAAGACATTTTTAAAATTTTTTTTAGAAAGTTTTTAGAAATTTTTCTTTGAGAAAAAGTCTTTAGAATCTAAGAATATTTCTACTAGAAAAAGTCCTTAGAATCCAAGTATTTTTTTCAGAATCTACGAATTCTTCCTTCAAAGAAAAGCCTTATAATCTCAGTTTGTTTGAAATATATAAATTTGTATCTAAGAAACAGTTTGAAAGATATGAGAATTTTAGTCTAAGGAAAAGACCATATAATCTAAAAATATTTTTATCAGATAAATTTATAAATATCTATTATTTTGAGAGCGCCCCGGTAGATTAGTTTGTAGCGTGCTAGCTTATCAGGGCGGGGGTCGTGGGTTCGACTCCCACTAGAGCCTCTCGTCTGTTTTCGCTACAACGAGCCGATAACCTTTGTCGCAAGTGCTCGGTTAGGGTATTAGGATATAATTTGTAATTATATAATTAAATATAAAAATCGAAAAACACCTTTAAAAAAATCTTCTAAAGCCAAAAAAAATTAACTGGATCTTAATTAGTCAATTGTTTTAATGACATGTGAAAGGAATTTTCTACTCATCTGATATTTGTCCAGTTTTAGTACACAATATATGATTGTTTTATAAGTAAAAACAAACTGACTGAACTAATAAAATTTTGTTTTTTATGAAAACAAGACAATATTATGACTGTAAATGTTAACTTCATGTTTTATTTGATGTATAATTATTTATTGATTGTTGCCAGCATTTTATCGTTGCATAATTATCATATTTTTTTTTAGTCAGAACTTTTGTTGCCACAGTATGGTTGCAGCCAATCATGATATAAAATCGAAGGGGCAATTATGAAATAATAAAATATTTACTTTAATAATGATGGTAGTGACCATATTGATGGTTAGAAAACCAATAACTTGGTTGTGACAACCTTTCCCGATTGCAGCAAGCACAATATAGTAGCAGTGATCATATTGCAGCCATTTTTTTTCTCTGCGTGTAGTACTATAATTACGGCAATCTGGCAGATAACAATTTTATCTATCTCTGAAAACAGATTTAAGCAAACAGTAAGTGCTGTGAGCTCTGGAATGTGAATACGAATGTTCTAGTCATACCTCGAATGATAAATTTTCTCGGCCATACACAGAGAAAACATATTCATTGTAATAACCAAATTTTTTGCCAACCAAGAAAATCGATTAATACAACATAAATCCGGATAATACAACAGATTTTAAGTTAAAGCAATATATTTGAGTTCAGTCAGTAATATATTTGATTGCGACAACTATATCATTCAGTTGGCAAGAAATTCGGTTGCCGGAATGAATCTGTTTTCTGTGTGTAGAGTTGGAACAGGTGTTTCTTTATTGACACATAAGTTATCCTTAGCTTGCAAATCAAAAAAAAAAAAAAAATGATAATAATGGTGACTATGTGGTCAATACACTGTGCCATGAGTGTATATGTTTTATTTTTACTCTTTTGGAGCCAACTGACATCAACATGCTTTGAACTCGTTTACCACTGCGTATAGCTCTACCTAATGTACGGAGATGAATATTTGTTACATATTGCTGCAGTTTGGGAATTGGTTTTTGCTTCAATGAATGTGCATTCCATTTCTGTTAGAATTATTTGCTTTTTTGTTTTTTTTTTTTTGCTATGTAGTACTTTTATTCAAGAGTGTTTATTTTATGGCGTGTTACGCTTTTTATTTTGTAATACTTTTCATATTGTGTTCCATTTTTTGCTGTTATTTTTGTTAGTAGTCCTCCTTAAATATGCTCATACACATAGATACATTCATACATACTGTAAAAAAAATACATATGTAAGTGGTAGTATTTTTAATAGTTACGACTAAACCATTTACATCGCAAAAATTAAAAAAAATTAAAGCAAACTTAATATTTTATTTTAGGCAACTTCACCAATACTAATTTTACCAATTTTGGCTTGTGCATATATAAATTGTATTTACTAACAGGGGAAATATTGTTTTTTAAAACAATTTCTTCACATGTTTACTGTGCTCGCGAGTAGATGCTTCTTTGAATATTTAGAAGTTTATGCTGTTTCTTATAATTATTATAATTCTTTAAAATTTGTTTTTAATCTGGGGTACATGTAGTGCTTCGACTCAGGAACAGGACACTACCCGATCTTCTTAGTCTAATTTGTAGTTAGTCGTATTATTTAAAAATGTAAACCGCTTGTTCACATTTGGTCGTACTAGTAGTTAAAACACAAGAACCTTTGCTAATTCTCTTTAATAGTTGTGAACGATTTGGAATGATTGTGTTTTTTATTATCTTAAAGAAAGCAGAACTTTAACGAGTCTCGACACATAAGCTATACCCCAGCTGGAAAATGATCTCTATAATAACATAATAAGGGCTCTCATTATCATTGTTGCTACTGAAAACCTTTTTCAAAAGATTAGTTGTCGCAATCAAAATACACTTTTTAATTCGGTTGGCATTTTATTTTTCTGTGTGTAATCTCAAGACTCATACGTAGCGTCACATGCGCCCAATTTCAGTTTTTTGCATTATTTGTTCAAGTGGGATTCCATCTTCCTAATCAAACTTGAAGTAGTGTGATTGTACAATTTTATTCCGGAATTTTCTAAATGTACACCCAGGAAATAGTATCAGCTGTGGCCACAGAATTATATTCAATTGTTATTTGATTAAAGGTTATTCCAAATAAAATAACATCCCTATAAATTAATGGTAATGGATTTGATTGAAGTGCCACTAAACTTTTCTTTGGGTGTCGTCTCCATTAGATTTTTTCAAGCCAAGGCAATTTCAAAAACAATATTTATGGTGGTTATTCTAATATTTTAATAACACAGTGATACCATTAATGGAAAAGAGGTGTCATGTGTGGAGGCAGATAAATTGTCTATGCTTTATCCTTATTTGACTTTGCACGGTGAAAAGATAGAGCGTTATCAAGAACCAAGAAACCTTCATTGGTGGATTATTAAATTGTCAAAATGATTCTTGTAAAAAAAATATTTTTATTTCAAAAACCTGCATTTATCAATTAACATAATAATGACTTCGGAAGTAAATATTTTCAAAAACAATAAAATTGGAATATTCTAGCATTCAAGCTTCATTATAACTCTAGAAGCTACGCCTAGAAAAACTATTTGTTGTCCGAAACGAATCTTGCAGCTACTGCAACTGTCAGAAAAAGGGTTGGAACTAACCCATCATTCGGTTGTGACAATAACTCTGTTTTGCTGGGTGTACTGTCATATCTCCAATAGTTGGAATTGGTGTAGTTACCATTTTTTAAGTTTTGTTTGTATCTATTTTTCCCAAATGTGGTTTTTCTGAAGATTTTTGCGCATACTTCGTGTATACTCTATTTCTTCTTTTTTTATAATTTTTTTGGCAAAAGTCAAAGGTTGACGATGTTATAACACATATAAATACCTGTGTATGTGTGTGTGGCACGCAGTTGATAAAGGTGCAGCAGTAGCAGCAGGCAGTGTGGCATCATCTCATGACAATATTCTCTATGTTTATGTACGAGTTGTATGTAATAGTGGTTGTGGCAGCAGCTTGGGGTAATTTAATTTATGATGCAGTAAAATTGAAAACCCTCATGGGAATATGTTGCTGCTGCAAGGCACAAAGACCATGTTAGATGTATCATCTACCTTTATACGTTACTAAAAGACACACACAAATACCTGGTACAAATATACATACATATACAAGGATACGCAAACTTACACATGCATACATATGTTTATAACAGTGTTGAGATTTGAGGCACAATTGTGGCATTTTGACACATTTTGGTTGTCTCCAAAAATTTTATAAAAAATGAATGGGGGACCTGGTATCTCGTGTGTACTATGTAAATCTTTTTTAAACTCCAGAGACTTTATACACTTTAGGCAGTATGATAATATTATTATCCTAAGTGGTGATGGAACACAATATGATCAGTAAAAATTATATTAATGATCCTTAGGATCATACTATGATAATTTTTAATCTCCAATCATGTCCAACTATATTTTTTTATCTTCGTGATAAATGTTGTGCATAGAATTAGCGAAATAATTTATATACACCGCTTATAACGAAAATGCAAATTTTTAGTTGATAGTAACAAACAGTTTGTAAAAAAACGTTTAAAAAAATCTTAATAAGAAAAGAATTGTAGAAATATTTGCTGATAAAACTTCATTTTTAATAAACTCCAAAATATAAAAAATATGTTCTATAAACAATGGCCTTCCGTTCGGCGTCCGTCCGTGTGACCTACATGGTCACATGATCGCACATATAAAGATATATGGATGAAATTTGGAACACAGGCTGTTATTATCATAGGGACAAGCCCTATTGAATTCGGAGCTGGTCCATAACTCCCATAGAAAGATACTTTCAGAATTGGGCTTTGTGTGTCTGAATACTACTTAATTCAGACACACAAAACCTTGAATATTTGGGTTGTGTATTTTATACGGGACCATAAATCACGCCCCCAAAATGACGAAATTTGAACCATATTTGGACCTAGACACCATATAAGCCCACCTTTCTGGTATTGCATTAACTTAATTTTAATCAAACTACACACGCAAAGAAAAAACATGGTTGGATCAATAATTTTCGAAGAGCATCATATATTTTTGGGGTGCCAACCATAATAGTACTATATTATGGTTATCATATTATGATAATAAAATAACCATATTTTTACCATTATATGGTCCCTACAGTTATATTATGATTAAAAAAATACCATATTATGGTCCTTAATAAACATGTTATAATGAATTTATCATAATATGATCGCACGTAATCATGGTATACTCATAAAGTTATCATATTATAGTCCCTCATAACTATATTATGATTCCTGGATTATCATTATATGATCCATAATCTAACAAAATTTCTTAAATGAAAAGTTCTTAGAAACTATGAAAAAGCCCTTTCAATTTTAGAATGTTTCCTTAAGAAATGTTTTTTTCTAAAAAAATTAATATTAAGGACTTTTTGAAGAAAAATTGTTAAGTAAATATCATAGACTTTAAGAACTTTCCTTTCTTTGATTGTATAATTATTTATTGATTGTTGCCAGCATTTTATCGTTGCATAATTATCATATTTTTTTATAGTCAAAATTTGTGTTACCTCAGTATGGTTGCAGCCAATCATGATATAAAATAGATGGTGCCAATTATAAAATAGTAAAATATTTACTAAATAATGATGGTAGCGACCATGTTGATGGTTAGAAAATCAATAACTTGGTTGTGACAACCATACCCGATTGCAGCAAGCACAATATAGTAGCAGTGATCATATTGCAACCATGTTTTTCTCTGCGTGCAGTTTGCAAATATGGGTATATTTGGATGAAAATTGGTACATATGTTTCCATGGGCCCAAGGACAATTGGGCATAACAATTTGAATATAATCGGA
This sequence comes from Eustalomyia histrio, assembly GCA_949748255.1. Taxonomy (NCBI): domain Eukaryota; kingdom Metazoa; phylum Arthropoda; class Insecta; order Diptera; family Anthomyiidae; genus Eustalomyia; species Eustalomyia histrio. The sequence continues at coordinate 89,468,826 of OX456527.1, read as the reverse complement.
CATTTTAGAACCTAGTCCTGGTATAAACCCGAGTTTGTGGTATTTACTTAAATGAACTTTAATCAAACTACAACTCGTGAATATGAATTTAAGTTACATACGTTTTTACTGGTCCATCGGTGATCCCTATTGAATTTACAATATTAGAATCGGTCCAAACTCAGACCTACTTTACGTAGAAAGGTGCTATTTGAATTGAGCTCAAATAGTATTTAGACACACAAAACCGTAGGATTCTGGTTGAAATTTCGATTGTGAATGTTCTATGGGACCAAAATGCAAGCCTCCAAATTTAACAATAATCGAACCATATTTAGAGCTGGTCCACATAAAATTCCATTTATATTTGTCATATAGTTACAAATTAAATCCTAATACCCTAACCGAGCAGCAGCAACAAAGGTTATCGGGTCGTTGTAGCGTAAACAGACCATACTTACCAAAAAAAAAGTCTGTAATGGGAACTGAAAATTTGGCTGTTATTACGGAAAATTTTGATAATTTCTGTTTTGAAAAATATTTTAGTAAATTTTTTTTTTTTTACTTTTAGGGTCAAATTTTAAATGTTTTTAGGACTGATTTTTAGAACTTAAATACTTTTTAGTGCTATTCGAAGTGGATTCGGTATATTCACTTCCGAAATAAGAAATAAAATTTCCTTCGATATCCACTTCTTTAGAATTATTCAGTTTTTTTTTTGCTAATTTTAGCAAAAAAAATTTGTAAATATTTTGTAAAAACTCTGTAATTTGTAAAATGTAAATAGCAAAAAGATTTGCTAAATAATAATTTTTTTACTAAAATCAATACAAAAATAGTAAAGTGGGATTGAAAACCGTTTACAAACTTTTCTATTAACTTTTTTTTCTGAGTGCAGAGCCTCTGGTGGGCATCGAATCAACTACCCCTGCACTGAAAAGATAGCATGCTACCAACTAGCCTACCGATGCGCTATATGGTAAAATTATATATTTAGGAAATTTTATTATAAATTTTTCGATCAGTTCATAAAAAAATTAAGAGGACCCTATTCAGAATTTGGATCGCTTCCCGAAATTTTATCCAAATTAAACTTGGTGTATTGTATAATATAGTCGGCATGTCCGACGTTACTAGATTTTTCTACAAAAGCGAGGATACGACTGTAAGTGTCAAATGAAATTAGATTTTTAATAATTCATTGATTGTTGCCATCATTTTATATTGAACTTACATAATTATCATAATTTAGTCGTAGGCTGAATTTTTGTCACAATCGTATGGTTAAAGTCAACTATGTTATAAAACAGAAAGTGGCTATCATAAAATAATAAACTATTGACTATAAAAACTATGGCAGCCAGAATATTGTTAGAATCCATTTGCAAGCTTGATTGCAAAAAACAATATCCGAATGGAAAGATTAAATTTTAGTTGCAGTGATCATGTTGCAAACATAAGTTTTCTAAATTACTTTAGAAATAGTTTTTATTAAACTAATTTCCAAGTTGAATTATAGGTTTTTAAAATTTTTATATAAAATGTTAATTTTATTATCGTGCACATTTTTTGAAACTTTTGTTGTTCAAAAGGCTTAAATTCTCTTGAGGTGTCTAATGTTCTGGGAAATACTTAGACTTTGTTTAGTTTTTGTTACAATAATTTTTAAAAAAAATATGGATATAAAATTAAGTAAATTTTATAAATAAAGAATTACTGAAGACATTCGAAATAAGCCAAAGGAGTCAATTAGATTAGATTGTGATATTCACCACTGTTAAAGCTTAAGTTAAATTTTAATAGAATATAAATATTTTCTTAAAAGACACAACCTAACATACAAAAAATTTTATATTTTGTAATATTTTTATTTTAAAAAGTCTGATAGGTTTTAGCCATTCTACCTTAAATACTATAAATTTCTCGAATGCGGTTATCGGTAAGGGTAATGCTAATTTCTATTATTTCGGTAACGGTATTTTAAGGGTAACGATTTTTTCAGTTATTTCGGTAACGGTATTATAGGGGTAACGATAGTCGTCAAAAGGGTATTGAATCGATACGGTATTTTGACAGTATTGCCTGCCAACTCTGAAAAAACTCAAACAAATATTTAATATTTTCTTTGCATTGGCAAAAATTTAGATTTGGCACAATAAATACCTATTTGACATATTTTAGTCATCGATCCGGTACAAAATAAAAACTTTCAAGTCCCATCACTGGTACATAACATTGAATATGAAAAGAAATATTAGTTTTAGGTTTTTATTCCTGTCACATGAGGATACTTTACAATGGTATTAAATTATTAAGATTTGTAAGTTATTTTCGGTGTAGAGATTTTGATAGGTCCACAAATCACAGTTGTTGTGTTGATGGATTTTTAATAAATTTAAATAACATTTGAAGATACAATGTTTAATTAGTAATGGGTGTTATTGAAAAAATTATATTATAAATACTAGTAGATTTGCTTTTAAAAATATGTTTTTGTGAAATTATTTCATTTGTATCTCTTTGGTATTAGTATTTGTTTTTTTTTGTAGAATCGAATAGTAACGTATAATTTTCAATTGTATACAGCTGTTATTTATATTTAGGAAAAATTAAAGGAATTAGAAAATTTTCTTAATAAGCAAACAATTCAAACAAAATTAAAAAATATAAAAAGTGTTCGCGAAAATCAAGAACGAATTTTAACAGGACTGACACTTTTCCATGGCACTTTCACTATCGATCTTGGAAGAGGAATACGCCTGGCTTATGATTTCCACGGGATTTTGACTAAAGAAGACAATTGATTTCAATCTAAAATTGCTAAAAATACACAATAGAGTTAGAGAAATTCGCAATAACTACCATAAATAATCTTACTTTTTGGTGTGGAAACAATTAGAAATTAATTTCTTATCCAGGGAAAATTTTTTATAGCTCAATATTAGGAAGAAGTAGTCCAAAACATTAAGTTATGTTTTCGGATTTGAATTTTAGTAAAAATTCTAGTTTAAGTATAATACTGTTGATAAATGTAAAATAGTACTTTAAAGACTTCAGATAGATTTAGAAAATTGATTTTTTTAATTTATCCTTAAAATGTTCATACTTACAAAAAAAAAAAAAAATTGGATACATTTAAGCTAGACACTTCAGTAACATAATTGAATTAAATAAAGGGGTTAACCTTGCAAATTTCTTGAGTATATTTAGAAATATTTGAAAAATAATGGAAAGTTTTGATCCATTCAAAAATATGCAAATTTGTGCAAGCAAAAAAAAAACAAAAGTAGCAAAAGAAGATAAACAGAAGGAGTGATCTTGATTTCAGTGTTGTAAAAATTTGTATTGGAACCAATGATTTTTACATAGGGTTGCCATTGGTTGGAATTTTTTGATTTATGATCCTTTTTCATTGCATCTTATGGTTTAATGAAAAATGAGTGCTTTTGATGTTCCCAAATAAATTTTGAATTTTTATTTAAATTTTCTATACCAATGGTCATAAGGTGACAATTCGTAAGAGACTACAAACTGTCAAATTTAGCTAAGCATACTAAACAATTTTTCCATCTTATAAAAGTCATTTAGCATCTTTTTCGTAAGTAAAACTGTTTGATATAAGGTATGTGGCAACCTATGACCATTGCAGTTCAACTGAATATATTTTTAGACATAGCTTTCATTACAAAGCTTTCATTAATTCACATTCAGTAATCAAGCCTAATTTTTTAAATTACTTTTTTTAAAATACAAATCACTAAACCTGATAACCTTGTTTCAAAAAAATCAAAGTTTAGTACTTAGTGATAGTTATGAATATCAAATTTATATAGGGTCCGCCATTAAACGTTTTTTTTTTCAACTAGTGCTTATTTCGTTAATGGTAACACTTAGCTCATGACAGATAATTAGATTTATCCTTCCGCTGAACGAATATGGTTGTGTATACGCTTGAACAACGCTGGGAAATATTGCGACATTACTTTGAAAATTATGGTAATGTTGCAGAATGTCATCTTTTCAATGTCATCTTTTCAGATGAAGCTCATTTTGATCTTGGCGGGTATGTAAACAAGCAAAATTGTCGCATTTGGGGCACAGAAAAACCGCACGCATACATTGAAAAGCCGATGCACCCAAAACGAGTCACTGTTTGATGCGGATTTTGGTCCAGAGGCATAATCGGGCCATGTTTCTTCGAAAATGAGCAAGGAGTGGCCGTTACAGTCAATGGCGATCGTTATCGGGCCATGTTGAACGAATTTTTGTTTACAAAAATTGAAGAGGAGGATATTGGCAACATTTGGTTTCAACAGGACGGCGCTACGTGCCACACAGCCGAAGCTACACTCGATGTTTTGCGCCCTGTTTTTGAAGATCGCATTATCAGCCGCAGAGCTGATGTCGTTTGGCCACCTCGGAGCTGCGATTTGACACCGTTGGACTATTATTTGTGGGGTGCCGTCAAAGATAAGTGTTACGCCGACAAGCCAGAGACAATTGACGCTTTAAAGGACAATATTCGTGAAGCCATTGGTGAAATACAGCTGCACACAATCGATAATGTGCTTAAAAATTGGACCGATCGTGTAGGCTACTGCATGGCCAGCCGAGGTAGCCATTTGAATGAAATTATTTTCCATTATAACCGGAAGGATTGTACTTTCAAATAAAAAAAGAAATTTGAGAAAATTTTCAGTAGTTTTTTTTATAGCATTTTCAAAAAAAAAAGTTATTTGGCGGACCCTATATAAAAATATTTATTGTTAACTTTTAACTTTTATTATTTTTAGAATAAGTTACCCGTCATAGGTTTGAAAAGAGCTAAATTGCATTAAAAATCACATTTTTGGAAGTTGTGAAAAGGAACTATTTTAGAATGGGAAAATTAGAACTAAATAATGCTTTGGAATCAATGAAAAATTGATTCCTTAAGAATAATTTCCATTTACTTTTGCTGGGATATGTTTGGTTTTTTTTCTGAAATTAATATATTTGAATAAATTTTAAGGCATTTTGGTGAGTTAATGATACAAAATGACAGGCATTGGCCCCTTGCTGTGGTTATTGCTAAATTTTGTGTTTTGTGTGCAAATCTCCATTTTGCATATGTACATAAAATTTCAACTTCTAGTCACTTAAGTTGGGTTATTGAATTATTTGTAATGTGATTCAATTGGCGAACTAAAAATTAGGGCAACCATTTTTGATTATATTGATATTTTAAAATTGAATCAATGTCTTTGATTCTGTAAAAGAATAAACAAAACTCAAATTAGTTCTTTGTACAATGTATTGATTGAATAAAAAAGAAAATAATTCAATCAATACGAGGAGGTTTGCAAATCGTTTTGTTTAAAATTGAATCAGATTTAGAAATTGCAAATTTAATTTTCATTTCCATTTTTTTTTTAATAAATAATTTGAAGATTTGATATCATCGATTAATTACAATCGTTTAAATTTCATTTAATCAAATGTATAGTCAAATATAATTATATATAGTCATATATATTTATGTATAATTTCGTATTACATCGCATGTTGTTTGATCCAAAAAAATGGCAAATATAAAATATTATCTAATAAAATCCTATTGGATCTCATTTGATATAATTTAATTCGAGAAGTGGGATTATATAATTTTATAAAGTTATATAAAATATGATACAGTTTGATGTATCAAGTTAATTTTCAAAATTATTTTTGAGACTGCAATCATATTTTTTTACATCGAAATTAATCATGGAAATTTCAAAATTAGACGTAATTCCACTTCCACTAATATGCGATGCCATCATCGCCAGCTCAAACCGCTGGAGATAGACTCTTTAAATTTGGTATATAGGTTCCTCCTCCGGAGCAATCATCCGATAAGAAGAGATTTTTGGAAATTCTCTCACGTAGGGTTAAAATAGGAAACACCTAACCCTTGATGGCCTGCCAAACTGCTTTGGATATGGAGTAGTGACTAATTCACTGACAAGGTACTTTCTTCAAGAGCGTTGTCGAAATCGACGTTTAAGAGGGTAAAGAGAATTTTTCCTTCTTAAACGTCCATGTTTAAACTGCTTTATATAATTTACTTATAAGGTAGTTTTTGAAATTTTCCTAAGTAAGTTGGTTATAAAGGAGTTCAAAGGGGGGAAAATTCTTCCCCTTTACGGACCAAATGATATTTTAAATATGTGTTACTTGAGAGACTATATAGATTTTTCGGCAGGGGCGCTGTAAAATAGGGCCTAAAAAATGGTAAATGGAATAGCATAGACTCGTAATCTAAAGGCCCAATTGGCTTAAGTTACTTAAACTAGGTATCAGTATGAAACGAAAATTTAAAATTTTATAAAATCAAAAATTTATGACATTTCTTAAATTTCGTTTCCTACGAAAACAAAGCTTAAGACAATTGTAGTTGGGCCCTAAAATATAAAATATGGGTTCCATGGTGAATGTGCTAATCTACAGATACGATACCTTTTTTGCAGAAGCGCGGTGAAAAAAGATTTCAAAAGGAAAAATGGGGCGTCCTTAACGGCCTGCTCAAAATGCTTTGGCTAAACACACGAAATTTAAAGAATAGAACGGACGGAGAACCAGTGATATTGAAACACTAGATAAGGGGATCAAAATAAAATGGTAGGGGGAACGAGTGAAATTAAAACACTATACATGAGAACTACATGGAATGAATCGGTAATTCAAACAGTAGACAAAGAAGCGAAATAATATGGTGAGCAAGTTAAAGTATTAGGCAAGGGGAATGAAATTTAATGAGTGGAATTGAAACACTAGACAAGAGGAACGAAGCGAAATGGAGCGAGCTTGGATTTTTGTGATTTTTGTCGATATGATTTTATATATGATCATTTTGCAAACAAAATTATTTACGAAATTTTGAGTTTTTTAAATGATCTTGTTTCTTTTTACCTTATCATCCTTAAACTTTACTGAAAGATTTAAAAACGATTTACAAACAACAATTTTACTAATAGCGAAATTTAATGTTTTTAAGCTATATAATTATAATGTTCTAGTTACATTACCTCGCGAATATTTAATATATTTATATAAGTGTTAATATAAAAATTTAAACAGCAATAATTGTCTGCTGCATTTACATTTGTCCATGCCAATTTTAAGCAGCTACTTTATAATATTTTCGTATAAAATTTAAATCAAATTTGTTTGTTTTGTTTAAAAATAGTTACACATCTGACTTATGTTTTTTAAATGCATCTCTGGGGTAAATTTAATTATTTCAATTGTAAAAGTACTGCAGTTTATTAAAAAAGATCCCTATTGGTAAGATACTGTAACCATTCATAAACCACTACTACTGCTAAAAAAACAACAAACCAAAATCATACTCTTTGCTTACATATGAGAGGCTAAAAATAGCAACAAGCAATAGCAGCAACTACATAAAAATAAGATTAAGTCGGATGAAAGATAAGTGATTACCAGGGTAAGGAATTGCAATCAAAAGCATTCTTTTACATTTTTATTCTTATTTTGCAAGACTATAACTAAGTGCATGTTGTTAATTAATATTTTTGTTTTTCTCTACATTTTCTAGGCACATATTTTCGGTTTTTTTTTGGCATGAAATTCCTTGTGTTACATATCTAAAAAGGATAAAAATACAGCTACGCACGAAAATATGTAAAAAAGTTTAAGTCGGGCATTCCGACTATATGATACTCTAGACCAGTTTGGTGATCAGTCTAGTTTGGTGGACAGCAAGAAATTTTTATTTTTCTTGATATTAGTTATGAGAAAATATGTATGAGAAGAATTTGAATGCGGTGCATAAGGGCTCTAGGTTGAAAGATGTACCAATACCATTATTGTGCTAAGTACATATTTATATTTCGGATGTAGTTTATCAAATATGAGACAGATACTTGTGAATAAGTCAGCCATAGTTTATTAAAATATTTTTTGGGTTGTTGGTTCAAGTGGCCGCCCAGGCCCTCTTTAGCATCAAGTAGAGTCAAAAATTCACTCCGTTTTGAAGGACGACACCAACCGTTGGGAGATAAACGGAGAACTAGACCCAAACCAAAAGATTGGGATAGCGGATAAGATCACCCAATCCTACGTCCGATATCACCCGCAGGTCGTCCAAGTTCGGATACGCTGCAGTGCCCAGCAATCACAGAGGAGATGACCTACCATCTCCTCCTCACCTGTAATACCCCACCTACAGCATTTTACTTTGCGCACCCATCTGAGTCTGCCACCGTGACGGCATATCAGCGAGTTGCCAGTCAGCACGAACATTTCTCCTAATATTACTGAGGAGAGATTTTGTGCACCCTATATCATAGTCAAGATCACAAGAGCCTCGCGGTCATACACATGTCTAGTATATTATATCTTCCCCTGACTTCCGAAAATGGTACTCGAAGATCCAACCTTTAAAGGTTTCCAGCTTTGTATCGATTGACAGGGCAGATCCTGCCCCGACCTTCCAAGAATCCGGAGCTGCAATTTAAGTCGCACTGCTAGCAGAAGCCACATAATTGATTCGTTTTGACCTAGTGCAAATATAAAGCCCCCAAACATTGGTTCTTAGTCTTGTTCGCACAAATATACGAATTTTTAGGCCAAATACCCATATAAAGGTTCTTCAAAAATAATCTCTTATGCTTGATCGCATGGTATATTGGTACACTGACTCATATTAATTTTGATCAGAATTGATACCCTCTGGTAAGGAAGAGTTTCCTTTTCTGATGGAATTCGAAACTCTCAGAGTTTCATAAGGAAACGCGAAAAGATTTTAAGGTGTACATGAAATCAGTGTAACCCATGGGTAAATATCTATAAATTAATAGACAACATTCGCGAAACTGTCAATCATTTACTTTGAGGCTGGCAACTTTAGTAAAGAGGGAGGATCGATCCTGGTTGGAATCGTCAGCCAAGTCATTGATGCGACTAATTTAGAAAATGGACGGACTACTACTGCTAAAATTATATTATAATTATCCCGGAGAAGAAAACCTTACTAGAAGTTTCAGTCCATACAAACAGCAAGGTCTATATAGAATTTTTCCTTTAATATTACAGAGTGCTTAAATGGTGTAGGGTATTCTTTTGGACGCTACTTTTTGAGAATAAGATTAAATTACGCTATTATGCATTTTGCTTATAATTTATAAATAAAAGTCTTTGGTTGCACAAGTCTCCTATTTCCCTAATCTTGAACTATTGTAAATTTTTTAAATACAGATTTCTTTTTGGAACTGCTAGTGTGGTTTACACAACTGTAATCGTTGTTATGCTTACTCGATGTGTGTATAAGATGACCATACCAATGCAGTACAATTAACTATGGCCGTACGCGTTTTGTTAACCAAAAAGTAAACACTGGTTGCATTTGAGCTCTGACACACAAAGGCAAACAAACAAAAAAGCCAAAGGTTACTTACTACGTACTTGTAAAACCATTGTAACTTGGACTACACGCCGATCACTTCGAATATATCCTGTGTACAAGATGTTATTACAGCACAGCAAGAAAAACAAACGAAATAAATAATAAAAATAAGAAAATAGTGAAAGATCGACTTTTTGATACCCTATTAAAGGAAAAAATATGTTGGCACCCGATGAATTGTTCAACCAGCGAAAAATTCCAAATACATAGTTAATAAATGTTTAGGTAGTTACTTGCAATTGTGAAATTGTACTAAGCAGATGTGAAAATAAAACCAAGAATTTTTAGTTACTTTTATAAAAAAGCACACACTTTAATTTTATTAAACACATACAGGGCTCCGAATGCAATAATATGTTCACATTACATAACTTTTAACCATAAAATAATGACACAATTTTTGGGGAATTTATTATCAGAAACATTATTTTTCATAATTTTGTATTCCTTTGGAGAATATTCTTGGGGATTTTATCCCTAAAACGAATTAAAAGATAATGTTAATTATTTAGGTAATTCAAAGAAAGCTGAAAGTTAATTTCTTAGGGAATTAGGCGAAAGGTTAAATTTCAGGAAAAACTTAGTTCCTAAGAGAATTAAGCGAAAAAGTCAATTCCTTGAGTTCAATAGGAAATTAATTCCTTGACCAAAAGTTGAATTAACTAGATTTGAATTCATTTCCAAAATATAAGATCCGCTCAAAAGAAAAATAAAGGAATTGAGAAATTAATTCTTCGAAGCTCTGAATAGATTTTTATATTTTTTTTAAATTTTCTTCCAAAAAGCGTTTATGTTCTGCAAAATTACTCCCGAAGAATATTATTTGGCAATAGAAAATTTTCTAAATTTATAGGAATATCCTAAATTATAAGGAATATCGCTATAAAAGTAATGTTAATATTATACTTTTAGAAAAATTTTCTCGGAATTTGCGAGTTTTACCACAGCAGAGGACATTTAGAAACAAACAAAACATTGGTAATTGGTTGGACCTATTTCATATATTCACCTACAAAACATTATCAGTAGTGACTAGAGCCCCCCATTACCCGAGTTTCGGTCTACTCGGTCTACCCGGGCTACCCATTCTTACGGTCTACTTTTTGAAAAAATGGGTTAAAACTTTCTAGAAATAGTGTAGACTTAAATTGCACCAAGAATTATAAAAATGTTTGCTGGTCGTGGAACAAAAATGTTCTGAAAAACAAAGTAGATTTCAGAAAGTACTACATTTTCCATATATTTACATGAAAATGTCACGTTATTTAAAAAAAAAATTTAATTTTACAGGAAGTACTGTTTTGTAAAAAGTATTTATATTTGCAAGTAATTTCTTTAAATTAATTTTTTTTGTGAAAAAAGAACTCTGGAAAAAAATTGTTTAAAACGGTAAGGCTTTAATTTTGGGAAAAAAATTTAAAAAGTATTTTTTTTTAATCTTTTTTTACTGACTAGGTGTTACGGTAAATAAAATATTATTGCGTTCCAAAAAATTTAATTTTTATAAAAATTTTAATTTATAATTTGTGTACCTAAATACTACTTAAGTTCAGTTCATAAGAGGTATGTCTTTATTTAGACCGAATCTAACATAATTCAATAGGGTTTTTTCCAATGAAAGCGTATGTACCAAATTGCATCAAAATATCTTTATTTTTGTGGCCTGTAGTTAGATTACAAGGTATACATGAACACAAGAAATCGAATCAGGGAGTGATATTAAGTCGCTATAAGTTGTTATGATATGTCGAAGTTTTTGGTAGTTAGTTCATAATTATAAGGTCACTTGATATTTTTTTGAATAAAACCCAAATAATTATAATAATAAAAATTCTGTTTTTCATACTATTAACAAAATTTTTAATTATATTGTTATCAATGTTTTGCCATCTTTCTACAATTGTTGTTTTTAGTGAAGATATATTATTAAACTCGCGTTTTTCGGAATAAACACAACGAGATGGAATTCCTCACACATTTTCCATCGGATTTGAATCTGGGGAACATGCTGACCAATTCATTACTTGTATATAAACTCTTGTGAATTTTAAAATTTCTTCTAGAGAAGTTGAGGGCTGACTTTCTTAGATCCCTCCAGTAGCCCCGAAATCAATCTGGGCCATCCAAATTTCATATTTTTTCATTGTAACCTTAAGTACAAAATGCTTATTATTGCAGTTTATAAACAAAAAATTTAATGGTTTACCTGTTCCCACACGCAGAGAAAAAACATGGTTGCGACATGATCACTGCTAATATATTGTGCTTGCTGCAATCTGGTATGGTTGCCACAACCATGTTATTGGTTTTTTAACCATCAAAATGGTCGCTACCATTATTATTATAGTAAATATTTTACTATTTTATGATTGACTCCTTCAATTTTATAACATGATTGGGTGTAACCATATTGTGGTAACAAAAACTCTGACTATAAAAAAACTAGGATAATTTTGCAACCATAAAATCCTGGTAACATTCAATAAATAATTATACATCAAATAAAACATGACTTTGAAATTTACAGTCATAATATTGTCTTGTTTTCATAAAAACCAAAACTTTATCAATTCAGTCAGTTTGATTTTACTACAAAATGTCTTAAAAAACAATCATATATTGTTAAATGCTGGGATTTTATATTTATAATACATATATGAGAATCATAATATGCTATATGATATTTGATAGTCATATATTAATAATCGTAATATAATAAGAAGGATGATATAATATAGTTATAGGGACTATAATATGATAACATTTTGAGTATACTATGATTACAGGCGATCATATTCAAGATCATAATATCTTTATTAAAATCATAATATGGTAATTTTTGAATAATAATATAACTGTAGGGACCATATTATGGTAAAATTATGGTTATTTTATTATCATAATATGATAACCATATTAAAGTACGACTATGGTTGGTACAATCATAAATCCAAAAATGTATGATGCTCTTCGAATATGATTGTCCTAACCATGTTTTTTCTCTGCGTGCAATTGCTATTCATATTTTCACAAGAAAATTGAAGTCCGGTCGTAATATGGCCCAGAACTTGCTTCATTTTAGAGTAAAGAATATATTCATTATTTGAAATAAGTCGATTTATCGTGGATTTCGAAACAGTTATTCCAGATATTTGCTGAATGGACCTGTGGCTGTAGGAGGAATGACTCGTCAAACGCGTAATGTGCGTTATGTTTCGTTTTTTTAGAGTTGTGGAACATTTATTTAAAATAAAACAAAAAATGGCTTATGAAATGATTTTTTAATTTTTATTTGATAGTTTATTATTTGGAATTTAGTAATTAAAAGCATTTTGTACACATCTATAAATCCTTTAAAGCGCTTTCGAAAGATTCAATTTTTTATTCGGCTAATTGTGACTTTAAAAAAATATTTTTTTCCGTCTGGATAAAATAACCTTTCCCAGATGATTACTTCCATTTGATAGTTTATTCATATTGCATATTGTGGGACAGTAGATAAAACTAGATCATAAATTGGCCAATTCAAGATAATGAATTTTAATGATGAGACTAACTGCCCAGCAAAAAATAACTTGCCAAATAATGGGTTTTAGAACGAGCAGTAACTGGTTGAAGTTTGTCTGCTAAACTCATTATTTTAATATAGGGATGTCATTGGAGATAGTAAGTTACCTACAACCTTACGAGTAGGGAGTAAAACAACTAGTTAATAGTAAGGTTAAAATAACTGGTTATATGTGACGCAAAATAACTGTTTGCAATTCATATAATAAGAAAAACTCGTGGCTTAAAGAAAGTTAATAATTGGTTGCTTATGAAGGGCGTAAGAATACGTTACAAAAAGAGTGCAAATAACGCCTTATCGAAGAGTGGCTACATATAATGAGTTTATAAGGAAGGAGCTGAATAACTACACCATTTCCAATTTAATTTCAGAAAGTACCAACTATTTTCAGAAACTATTTATTTTATTTCAGATATTAAGACTTTTATTTCAGAAACTAATATAATAATAACTGAAATGGCATATCAATGGATGTATAACTCATTATTTTCAATTTAGAAGTAATGCAGTGGACAGGGGTAGGTCATTATTGGTAATGAAAAAAGCAATGAGCTGCTATTACTAAATTTTTTCTGGGTATTTAACAAATTAATTGCAATATAGTTTTAATTTAATTTAAAAAATGATTTTATTTGTGTAAATAAAAGGTCTACAGATCTAAAAAAACTCCCAATAGTAAGTAAACGAACAGACATATTATGTTATCATTACATTCATTATAACACATATCCTACACTACAGAGTAGTGCATATAAATTGTATTCAATTTCTACAAAAGCCACCACATACAAGAAGATTTAAATGCAGTTTAAGTGAAAAAACACTCCCAACTTCGCTTTTTTTTATGACCTAAGAATATAAGTCGAGATCTGGTCAGTTACACCTAGTTTTATATTTTTTTCGTTACTGTTTGCTTTTTCTTTCATTGCAACTTCACTACACAGTTGGTGTAGTAATTGTACAACATTTACCGTTACACGTATAATTATTTTATGAGATTTATTTGCAGTAATGCTGCCGCTAAATTGTTGGTGAGTGTGTTTGGTTGTTTCGTGTTCGTCCTGCTACTGCAAGTCAATGCCAAGCAGGTAAACAATGTGTTTTATTTTCAACGTAAACTGCAATCATGCATTTATTCCGTTGGCCACAAGTGCTTTAAAGACTTTGGTGCTCTGTTGGGGGTTTTGTGGTCACTCATCACCCAATGAATGAATGAGTGCACGAGTGAGTGAATGAATGAATTGGGGTGATTAAAGAAAAACGGTTGGTTGGTTTGGTTGCTGCCAGGTTAGTTGGTAGAGGAAAACGCGGTTGCAAATGCGACAAAAATTCCAATTGAAGCGAAAAAAGTGAACATACCGCAGAGTATGTCCACTACAATTGAATGGAAAAGCTAATTCTTTATGCAATGCTATTTAAAAAAAAATAACATCAATCTGACACGACTACCGCACCTTGGGCAATAATTCTTAAAAATAGAACAAAAACTTAAATATAGAATAATGTATTGTAATTAACATTGTTATAAAAATTGACAATATCTGTATGAACGTTAAGTGTATCCATTAACTAAATTTAGCAAATAAAAAAGATTCTAGAAAAGAAGCCTTTAGGCGATAACTACAACAATGAAGCTAAGGATGAGGAAGACTGAGTCTTTTTTTTTTGTAAATAAAGTGAAATAATAAGCCTCTTATAGGAAAAGAAAATCTGTAGCAGAAAAACGTACTAAAAATTAGTTCAGAAGAGCCCTGCAAAATAAACTACATACTGAAATTGATAGTTTATTGTTAAATATTAGTAGGATCAAAATAGCAAAAAAAAAAAAATATATTAAATATTTAAAATCAGAAAAACAATTTGCTGGATTTTAGTAGACAAAAAACATTAAGAAAATACTGCTACACTTACAATATATTTTTCGTTACTCTAGATATTAAAAAGTAATACGTAGAGTTTGTTTTTAAATGAAGAATCAATTTAAATATATTTTTTAAATATTTGAATCAGTCATTCAAAAAAAAAAAAAAAAAAACAAAAAAAAACTATAAAAAATACTAAAGTTTGTATTTTTTATAGTTTTTTTTAGTTGATATTTTCTGTTATATGTAAAATTTCATGTTTTTTGTTTTTTTCAAATAGAAATTCAAAAAAATCCTTTTGTTTTGTTTTTATCAAAATAATTTGTTAAAATATAAAATTCTTTAAAAAAAATTACAAGAAATTGTTCAAATAAAATGAAACTATGTACTTTCAATTTAAAAAACAACTTACAAAAATAGTTTTTTTTCTAACGTTTTGTTAGTTAAAAATTTATCTTTATTTTAAACGACTTTCGATTGCTTTACTACTTTTGTAGATTATTAAACAAATATTGAACATAAAATAAAAAAATGGGCTGAATATAATGAAAAATCGGCAGTCCACTTTTTGATTATATTAATTTAATATATAACCTAGATTGTTTTTAACGAATTAATATTGTGAGTGAACCTATCATTTCTGCCGGCAAAATTATGATATGTACACTCACAATATATTTTCCGTTGCCGACTGTAGTTTATTTAGAATGTAATACTTAAAGTTTGTTTTTAAATAAAGAATCAATTGAAATTCATAGAAATATATTGTTTAACTATTTGAATCAGTCATTCAGAAAACAATCGTTAAAAACCTACAGACATTTAGTAGGTGTTGATATTTTCTGTTAAATGTAAAATTTTATGATTTATGTTTCTAGAAACAGAAATTCATATAATTCCTTTTTGTTTTTTTTTTGCCAAAATAGTTTCTTTATATACAAAATAATTTCAATAAAAATTACAGGAAATTATTCAAATATACATACACTCAAAGCCAATACAAATGTAAACATCGTGTGTTGTGTTTTGTAATTACACACAAATAAAATTAACTTTCAGTTTGAAAAACAAACCAAAAAAGTATTATTTTCTAACTTTTTGTCAGTTAAAAATGTATGGTTATTTTAAATGTCTTTTGATTGTTTTTACTACTTTTGTTGATTGTTAAACAATCATTGAAAATAGTCAACAAAATGGGCTGAATATAACGAAAAATCAGTAGTCCTCTTTTTGACTGTATTTTCGATTAAATTAAAATGTGTTTTAAAAACGGAAGCTTTTGAAGAATTTAAAAAATATTATTGCAAAAAATTACATTTTGGAGTTAGGAACCAATTTATACCTTAATTTTTGTGCATGCAATTATTGCCTGTAATTTTTTTTGGTAGTGAACGGGATAGAGAAGAAAGCGGGGTAACAAAATAAGCACGATTTTGATTTTTCGTGCATGTGTCTTTTGTACACATTTGTATTCTTCTGTTGTTGCTTAATTCTTATTCGATTTTAGAAAGAAAAAAGAGAAAATGTGTTGCAAAAAAATCACCGTATAAAAAGACAAAACTTTGGAATTAACTTTAAAAGCAGAATTGAGAAAAAAGCATGCAATCAATTTCATTCATTCTCTATAAGATGTGTAAATCATTGGAATAAATGAAATTTTTTCTAATTTTTTTAAATTAGTTTGGGTATGACACCTTTGATGATATCATTACCATTAAATTGATAACAATTGTAATGAAATAAATTTCATTACCATTGTTTAAATTAATGATAATGATTTAATGATCTTATTTCATTGATCAATGACAATGTTTTTGAATATCATTACCATTACTATTGCACAAATTAAAAGCATTATTAACCTTCATTTTATGTGTTAATATTTAAGTGAATATTTATTTATGCGGGTTATATATTTGTATATATTTTATTTTGTTTTATTATTTTCTATATAAAGTAATGAAAAATTCTCAAGTATGACGTAGGGTTTGTTTTTAATTGAAGAATCAATTGAAATTAATAGAAATATATTTTTTAACTATTTGAATCAATCATTTCAAAAACAAACTTTAAAAAATACAGACTTTCAGCAGATTGTGTACAATCTGCATTTAGTTCAACGGACAATTAAATAATACTGTAGATTGTGAAATACTACATATTGGGTATACAAGTTAATAATGTCGATATGGACAACAGATGGCATAACTATCACATATGGTTTGTGTCAATATAAAGAAATATGGTATTTTGGAGGGTAACCATCTGTCATTATAATTAAGTATTCGATAGACGCCAAAGTGTAAACACACTTTTTGTTCAATCGCTATAATAATATCGAATTTTGTGCCTAAAAAAGATGATTTGCGGGGCCGACTGATAACATTCTTTCATTTGAAGAAAACGGCAGTTGAAAGTTATCGATTGTTGGTAGAAGCTTATGGACTAACTCAAAAAACTTGTGAACGAGAGTTTAAGCGAAAAGTGGTGATTTCGACACAGAAAAGAAGGAGAGGCCTGGTCAGCCAAACAAAAGTTTGATTACAAGGAATTGGAAGCATTACTCGACGAAGATTGTTGTCAAATGCAAGAACAACTTGCATTATTATTGGAAGTCACACAGCAAGCCATTTCCATACGTTGAAAGGCGATTTTGAATGTCGGAAATGCGTTTTGAACGCTACAAAAAGAAGTCATTTTTGCATCGTATTGTTACTGGTGATGAAAAAAGTCATATGTAAAGCCCGACCAACCAGCAAAATCAGCGCCGAAGCCGAATATTAATGGCGTTAAGGTAATGCTCTATATTTGGTGGGATCAGAAGGATGTTTTGTATTATGAGCTGTACCGAACACAACTGGTACCCGCCTTATAGCCCACACCTTGCCCCTTCTGACTGCCATTTGTTTCGATCGATGAAGAACGCCTTTACTGGAATACGCTTCACTTCAAAACAGGGTATCAGAAATCGGCTTGATTCATTCTTTACCTCGAAACCGGAGCAGTTCTATTGGTGCGGAATCCATATGCTACCAGAGAGATGGGAAAAAGTAGTGGCTAAGGATGGACAATACTCTGAATAATGCATCAATTCAATTTGTTAATATAATAAATGCATTTTTCAAGCAAAAAATCTACATTATTAACTTGTATACCCAATAGAATAATTCCAATATTTGAAAATTAATATAATTCACGGGGAACAAGGTTGATATGTTTTATGTACAGCCTGCATTTAGGTCAATTGACTTTATAATATTATGGATTAAAAATGTCAGTTAACGGCAGCTTTTAGCACCTCGGAATCATAACAATACAAAGTGTGGGGGCCAATGCTTGTCGTTTTGTAGCATTATCGTATAGATATAAAATACCATTTACATAGTACCAAATGCGAAATTTTATGGTTTTGATGGAAAACTTACTCAAAAAAACCATTTGGTTTTTCATTAAATATTTAAATACTCGTATGAACGTTTAAAAGACAAATTGAAAAAAAGACAATTTGCGAGATAATTCCAAGGTCCCTTAAATGTTCCTTAATATTTTTCCACATGATTATAATCAAAAAAGAAAGATCAATATTTTAGAAACGCGATTTGGTGGAAATTTTTGGACTTTGGAGTTAGTCCAAAACACTTTAAAAGAGTGTGCTAGAAATGCTGGTTTTTATTAAGTATTGTGATGTCATATATGTTTCTTTACTACTGTGTTGCTTAATGGATTTTGAACAGCTTATATATAAATAATGAATAGACTATAGAGTTAAATTACTCTTACACGCAAAGAAAAAACATGGTTGGGAGAATCATATTCGAAGAGCATCATATATTTTGGGTTTATGATTGTGCAAACTATAGTCGTACTATATTATGGTTATCATATTATGATAATAAAATATCCATAATTTTATCATAATACTGACCCTACAGTTATATTATGATCCAAAAATTATCATATTATAATTCTAAATAAACATATTATGATGTTGAATTTATCATAATATGATTGCATGTAAATATAGTATGCTCAAAATGTTATTATTATGGTCTCCATAACTATATTATGATTTCTGGATTATCATAATATGATCCATATAATAAAATCTTTATATGGAATCTTTGAATTGATTATTGTAAATAATATTACATGTATGAGGAATTTTCGAAAAAATCTCTCAAAAAAAATCTTCTAAAGTTAAAAAAAAAAAAATAAACTGGATATTAATAGGTCAATTGATGAAATGTTTTAATGCCACATGAAAGGTATTTTCTACTCATCTGATATTTGTCTAGTTTTAGAAAACAATATATGATTGTTTTTTTAAGACATTTTGGTTTTTATGAAAACAAGACAATACTCGTATTATGTAAATGTCAAAGTCATGTTTTATTTGATGTATAATTATTCTTTGATTGTTGCCAGCATTTTATGGTTGCATAATTATCATATTTTTTTCATAGTCAGAATTTTTGTTACCACAGTATGGTTACAGCCAATCATGTTATAAAATATAAGGTGGCAATCATAAAATAGTGAAATATTTACTATAATAATGATGGTAGCGACCATGTTGATGGTTAGGCAACCTATAATATGGTTGTGACAACCATACCCGATTGCAGCAAGCACAATATAGTAGTAGTGATCATGTTGCAAATATGTTTTTTCTCTGCGTGTATTTATTTAATGTTATTAATAATAACAATAAAAATCGAATTCTTTCGAATTAAAATGTCTAGCCTCTACACCTACATTTTTTTTTGTTGATAATTTGTTTACAGACAACTCAAAAAAGTAAACTATTTTCCATAGTGCACCAGTTATAGCACAACTTACACATACATATGTTTGTATAAAAATAGATATTACCAAAACTTATTGTTGCAGGATAGCGTAGAAGAGTAAAACCTCAAGTGACCAAGGTGTTATAAATATTCATCTTCTCTGCATATATGTATCCATATTTTGCCACATCTTTTCATTTAGCGATAACACACGTCTGTTTAAATAATACTTGCGATATTATCCTGTGATGCGGTAGTTCACCATCACCTTGAGTCTTGCTTCAACTTGTATCAACATGCAACAAACATATGCATATGTAAATTTCATAATAGGCCACAACGCATACACTGACTTTTGCATGCAACACACTTTGAATGTCAATGATTTGTGTTGCCACATAATGCTAAGGATAACATCAGCATCAAGTGCTAAGTGTATATGATCTCATGTTGCAGATTCTGTTATTTTTCTTTTGGTGCTCTTTCAAACTCAACTTACGACAGGTGTCTACTTGGTGTAATGTTTTATGTTTTCACTGATGAACAACAACATGCAACAATGCTGCGTAAATCTTTTCATTAGGCCATAATTTTATTTTCATGTTTTTCTAAAAACCACATGTGCATAATGTAAGAATTATGTTTTTACATATTTTGTAAAACAAATCATATAATGTTGAGGTTTTAGCTGGCAGCACTAATGTCAACAGATATTTTCGGATAAGAGAGACAAAAGGAAATAATTTTATCTTCAAATTTTAGACAAATTTAAATCTAAATATCTTTATACTTGCTGCCTGTAGGTTAATTACAAATTTTAGGTGGACAGATGTACCGACAGACACACAAGGAATCTCCCACCGCTTACACAACGATTTGGATGAACTTCGGATATGCAATAGAGAATACAAGTCAAAGGTTAATCTCATATTTTTTGTACCCATTTTTGGAAGGAAAAAACACCATTTAGGTCTCCATAAGACCTTACATCTTTTACAATAACACCAAAACAACAGCCATAAGCATGCTATACAACAATCGAATAATGATATGTAAAATCTTAGAGATATTATGAAACAATTCATATCTCATATACCCGCACTACTTACCAAATTAAATGGATAAATAAGTGAAAGTGAAATAGTCACTAGAAGAACTTTGGTAATGGGAGCGATATGATCATGCATTACCTTGTAATAATAGCTCGTTACCTTTTGCATTATTTGAAAGCATAAAGTAATAAGTCACCGAGAATTACTAACGAATTGCATGATTAATAAACGTAAAGTAATAATTTAAACATTTTGGAAATTCTATTTTTTTGTAAGAAAAAGCCCATCAATATGTTCCATTTACGTACATTTTTTCGTCCGTCATAAACGGAATCCAACCCCATTTAAAGAACATCGAAACTACTTCGAATACGTTGAAATACCTTTAATGACGGACCGTTTACGGACTGATATGTCCGGAGTTGTCCGTCAATGACGGACTGTTTTCGGATCTATATTCGGTCCGTATTTTTACCGTTTTTTCAACAAAAACGGATTTTGAAAATGCCTAAATTTTTAGTTTTAAATAACAAATTTTAGTTTCTTTTTTCTTTACATTTATTTATAAAGATATTGAATAAAAAACAAAACTCTTACATTCATAACATATCTAGCACAACTAGAATCTATATCCCACTACGGTTATTGGCCATTGAAAATCATGAAAAAAATTTTAATTTAGGTTTAATTGGTAATATTTATGAAATGATGTAACACACAGTGAAAATTTGAACATTTTTTTTAACAAAATCTATCATAAACTGTCAGACAAAATTTTTATTTACAAAACTGCATAAATTTGCACACATCACCGTAAAACTTGTTTTAAATTTCAAAAACATTAACCTCATAGTTATTATTTAAATTTATTTTCGCTGTGTAATGCAAGAGAGCTTATTAAAAATATATATCTTTTCTTCTAAACTTTAGCGCGCCACCCGTATAATGACCACAGACATTTTTTTAATTTTTGGCTTTCGGCAACAAAACAAATTCAAAAGCAACGGAAGAAAAACTGATGAATATCGGGGAAGTCCGTATTTTACGGTACAAAAACGGATACAACGAAACGGAGTGAAAACAATTGTTTTCGAAAATTCAATTATACGGTCCCTTAATGTTCTGTTTACGTGCAAGCTTTGACGGATACGTAGTTACAAACCGTAAACGTATAGTAGAAGCCAGATTCATGAATCTGGATGTTACAGAGAGTCCGTAAATATGTTTCTTGGGAGGGTAATGTATGTACATAACGAACGAAATCAAAAAGCGCAACTACTAATTTATGTTCAGTTATTAAATATTATATTCGTCGATAGCTAAATGGATAGAGTTCTCAGCTGGCAACTATAAGTCCCAGGTTCGCCTCCCATTATGACCATGTTATATTTAATAACGTTTGTTATATTGACATATAATTTTTTTTATGAAAATCTACTTTTAGACACATTACTTTTCATATCCTCTTAACCATATAAGTAACCACTTTATCAACTCGAGACTCATCCTCTCTAAAATTCATCAATCATCGGCCCCTATGGTAATATATGACTTTACACATTATTTATTAAAATGTGGATTTGCTAGGTCCTATAGAATTCAAACGATCTTTTCCACTGAAGACTGGAACTAATGCCATTCGTAAGCCGCTGATCTATTGGTATACAGCGCTGGTGAAGTTTCACATGCAAAAAAGGCTTAAATTCGGCCGTGCCAAATATTTGAACACTCTCCACCAACGTCGTAAAAAAATTTTCTCACTGTTTTTGATACTAATAATGTAAAACACTTTAGAAATAAAATTATGGACGGAAAAACATTTTTTGAGGTAAAAATATTTGTTGGGTGTGAATATAAATTTTGTAGTTGGCAAAAAATTTTGATGTGAAAAAATTTTTTTCAGGTGAAAACAATTTTTTGAGGTAAAAAAAATGTTAGTGGTGAAAAAAAAATTTTGTGGTGAATATAAAATATTATTCAATTCTAAGAGACAGGTTAAAAAACGAGAAAATATATTATGTACCAGTAGCTACTATGAAATTGTACTAAAATACATTAATCTAGGTAAAAATGAGCACCCCCAGGTGCGTCTTCGCGCCTTGATCTTCATTTCAATAGACATACGGATAGATAAACAGACGGACATCGCTTGATCGGCTTAAAATTTCATAAGGATCACTAATACATATACAATTAGAAAAAAAAGTTAATAGAAAAACTTGTAAACGGTTTTCAATCCCACTTTACTATTTTTGAATTGATTTTTAATAAAATAATTTTTATTTTTACAGAATATTTACAAATTTTTTTGCTAATTTAAGAAAAAATTTTTTACAAATTCTCGAAAACCAATTTGCTAAAATTAGCAAAAAAAAAAATACTAATTTAAAAAAAGGAGATATTGAAGGAAATGTTATTTATAATGTTATTTATATATACATTTAATTTTTCTCGTGTAAGGAGAAAAATTATAAATGTAACATAAGGCAGCCGAAAAGAAATAAATAAAACCAAATGCTAGTTAGTTCAATTCAAAGAGTTTATTTTAGTTATGTGATGCTCACCGTTTGAGAGATAAAAATGCAAGAAAGTTTGGTTTTAAATGTAGTAGTCTCGAAGGCTCGGTTAACAACAAAAGTAGGTATGACCTTTACGTTACGTTAGCATATTATCTAAGCAGACATGTGTTGCTGAGATTAGCAAAAAATATCGCTGGGCTCAAATTAGCAAAATTTCCCGTAATAACAACAAAATTTTCAGTTTCTATTACAGACTTTTTTTGGTGACTGTACTTTATGGGGTCTTAAACCTATTTTTCGACATGTTTCAAACGAAATGACAAACTGATATATACCCTCACAATATATGGTGGAGGGTATAAAAAATGATAGATAGCAATTGTCAAACTGATTTCATCTCAAGTAAAGACAATCAATTTCAATGTTATTGCAATACCATGTTATTGATGAAATGCAATCGACTCTTTCCATGATGTCTGCCATCAAATACAACTTTTAGTTAAGATTCTAAGGCAGTAATTAAAATCAAAACTATTTTTTTAAAATTTATTTTTATCGGAAAAACATTAATTAAATTTCAAAAAAAAAAAAAATATTGCCTTATCAATAATGACATATTTTTATCATTATTTCAATAATAAAGTAATGTTATAGATACTTTTTAAAATTTGCTTTGAAAATCTGTTTTTGGACTCAACATTTTTAAACTTTGGTAAAGATATATTTAACCACATATTTTTAATATAGTGTAAGCTGGCGGTTAAGGACTCTTTTGTGCAGTAAGTTTTTATCTTTGAAATATACCATGTTGAGATGCGCGAACAATATCCCAATGGACATTATGGGTATATGTCTGAAAGACATTCGCTCATATTCCCAACAATAGAAATGAGCTTTAAGACCGTTTGTCAAAAGGTTATAATACCAATTGATATTATTACAGTTTTCATTGGGATAATGACCAAAATTATTATTTATTTGTTTTAATTTATATATATATATATATATATATATATATATACATTATAAAAGTATTACTTAGAGAATACAGATATGGACAAAGCCAAAAGGAGAGAAGTCTTAAGTCTCAACATTTGAATGTCACATTAAATATGCGTCATATGTGAAAAACTGGTAACAAAATCTCATTACAAACATACAGTGCATTGGTTAACCCATATAGGAAACATTAATTAATTTTCTGACTAGTACTTTTACTGTTTTAATATTGACAGCTTCTAATTTCTAAAAGTGAAAACCTTATATTATTTTAAATTTGTAACATTAATTAAAATATTTAAAACATAATATATACTGTAATATTTACCACTTTCTAAACAACAAAATTTACACCATTTCATATATTACATACAAATATAATATATGATTGTATTTACCATAATGTGATTTGGTCAATAGCATAAACCAAACGTAATTGATAATTAATTTTACAATATTTGAAAACCTTAATTTAAGCGGTTTTGTATTAAGTTTCAAAAATTTGTTTTTGTATCAATTTTACTGCAACCATAATGTGGTTTAAATATTCAAATATTTCATAATAATTTCAATAATTTTCACTTCATTATTGGTTTAAGAGTATATCAAAAATTATTAGCTTGCAGCATGCAAAAAATGTTTCACAAATTACAGTTTCAGCCCACAACAATTTCAGTTTAGTACTGGCACCAGCATCAATTATATGAATAACTCTATGTTGATGAGTTTAAAAAGCACAAACTCCATGTATCTTCATCAGCAATATCAACGTCGTCATCAAAATCATTGGAAAATTTTATTATTATTATCATTATTACTCTGGCTTTATAATATTAATTCGAAAAAATTGTTTCATTTACCAAAGCTGTCATATTTACCAAAAAATCATCAACAACTCAAACAACCACCTTCACTTTAGTACAAACAGACATTTGAACATATAGATTCGATTCGACTTCAATATAACTACTACGTGCAACAATATTTTAATTTAAACTTATTTCGGCCATGTTTTGTATTTGGTTGGTTAGTTATGTCTGCATTTTTAATAAATTTTTCATCATATTGGTACCACATAAAAATTAACTTTGTTGCCACATTGTTTGTATGACAAACCCTGGAATATTTTATTTTTTTGTTGGACATGAGTGTGTGTGTATGTGTGTGAGTTTTCATCAGGGCTGATAAATTTTATTTTTAATTATGTACTAATAACCTTACAAAATTTTCATGGATTATAACCGAAACAAATGCGGTTACCGGTAAAGGTAACGCTATTTTCTGTTATTTCGGTAACGTTATTTATTCTTTAGAAAAGCTAGATACTTTAAATGTATTTATATCACAACCGATCTGTGGACTGTAAGAAAATATTAAAATC
This sequence comes from Eustalomyia histrio, assembly GCA_949748255.1. Lineage (NCBI taxonomy): Eukaryota > Metazoa > Arthropoda > Insecta > Diptera > Anthomyiidae > Eustalomyia > Eustalomyia histrio. The sequence goes on along the minus strand of OX456527.1, from coordinate 89,443,231 downwards.
TTGATTCCGTTTAAACTTCAACTATATAAACAAAAAAAGCCCAAGCTTTTCTTAATATCTCTATATCTATTTATAATGTAACATATTTTTATTTTCTTTATTTACCATGATCCAGCTTTTTGGCCATAAACGATTTCAAACTTCTACTCAAACTGTTGCGTATGATTGTTTTTTATTTCTATATTTCAATAAAAACACTTATACGCAATGTATGCTTAACTTAGGGCAATGTACAGTAATGTGCACTACTACGTACAGTGATTTGGTCCGTAGACAGAAATCAAAATAAAATGTTTTCCTTAATTATTGATTAATACATATTTTTGGAATGATTGTAAACCAACAAATATTACCCAGCAAAATATTTTAGAACAAGTTCCTTTAAATATATTCCAGAACATATTTTGTTTACTACTGGTTCCATGGAACATGCTTCAGAACTGATTCCGGGAGTCAGAATGTAAGGTTTCACTGTTGCAGATACAGTTCTGGATACCGTTTCTAAAGAAACCTGCCATAGTTTGGATGAAACAAACCTATTGCAACCGGTTGTAGAAGATAAATAATCACCTATGCTAATCCAGTATAAACCCTACAGGAAGGGGACCTATCCCAGAACACGTCACGTGACCGGTTGATTGTAGAAGGGACTGGACACGACACCCGTTTTATCATATCAAAAGTATCGGTCACTTTAACATGGGCTTGTTCTATGAGGGGCCGTCTGTGACATGTCACAGGTGGTCTATAAGAAAATGTCACACAACTAACCCCAAAGAACATATCACAAACCCAACGTAAAAGAACATGTCATGACTTTTAAACCGGTCACATGGTAGGTACTTACGGAACCGGTACTCTTTTCTTCTATCTCGTGATATGTATTTTCGGAACAGGTCCCAATTCCCAACTGACCTCTTTTTACCCGCAGGAAAGTGTTCAGCAACCGGTTCTTTGCATTTTGCCATTAACAAAGAATAAGCTTAACTTACATAATTAAAAAAGAAATTGATTTTACAAAAAGATTGGTTAAAGTTTTTTCAACAAATTAATTTTTTTCTAAATTTTCTTAGGTTTCGTTTTTAAATTCTTTAAACATATAAGTAATAAACTAACAATGTAATTTTAAGCAAAACTTTTTGGGTTAGGTTAAAAAAGAGGAATCGGAAGGGAAGATACTCTCACAAAAATAAGTATGTAATAAATAGTAGACTTAAACGCAATAGTCGGTTTGTTAAGCTTTGCCATGTGCCGTCCCTATCTAATCTAGGAACTTCGTTCTCTTGACAAAATTACTCATTCTACGAAGATGATCCGAAGTTGGAGTATTGTCGCCAGATAAGAGTTAAACCCTTATTATTGCCACATAAATAATGTAATAAGACATAAAAGCCTTAAATGGTTTCGCATTATCCAAGTTAACTGCGTTCATAGATGAAACTTCTGTGGCCGATTCTTTCCATGCGACCCAAACAATTTTATTATTTCCTTCTTGCACCTAATGATAATGACTGATCTTGGCTAACCGCAAAGATTCTTATATTTGCCCACAGAGAGATCGGACCAACTGTGTAGGAGTAAATGCCTGGATTGTCCCTTAAAAAGGTGATGTTGTATACCGTTTACTTGTCTAAGATCTTCTGGAAGTTGATCTTCCGAATAACCGCAAATTCATTCAACAGTTGTATTCAGCCGAATCATAGCCAAAGTGACCTTGTGCTTTGTGCCGAATCCATCGTCATCGGCAACATAGGTGCTCTATTAATTTTCTTTGCATTGATATCCTCCATACTACTGCCGCATAAGTCAAGATAGGTTTAACTAGCGTTGTGTAGAGCTAGTGTGTCAGTCTCGGGTTTAAGTAAAATCTTGATCCTACAGCTCTTCTACACGACACACAGTGGGTCCGATGGTACCCAAAGTGGCGATTAATTCATAGAAGTCGTAGTTTGGGTTATTATAAGCACATTAATACACAGCATTTTAGAAAAAAAAAACTTAAAAAAAAATTTTAACCCTTTAAGCGCATTATTGTTTTTTTTTTAAAAAAAGACCTTAGTTCATAATTTATGCTGTAACTTTAGAATGAAAAGCGATAAGTTCATGAATTAAATTGGAAATTAAAACATACTTAATGCGATATTAAAAAATTCAAATAAATTTATTATATGTATTTATATTAGTATAAATTTAATTTAAAATCTAATTTTTGTTTTTCACAAAATTTTATAAATGTACAAATTTTTCAAAAAAGTCAAAGAAGAGAATATTATTATTTTTTAGTAATGAATTATCATAAATACATAAAAACACAGCTTTAAAAAAAATGGAAGAAAAATTTTTTTTAAACCTGTTAAGAGTTTTTTGTTTTACGAAAAAAAACTGATCCACAATGTTCGCTGTTACTTTCAAATTAAAATAAATTTGTATCCAGTTTTTGCTTTCACTAAATTCAGTTAATGTAAAAATTAATATGAAAAAATAAAAAATTTAAAACTTTTTGGGGAATCTTTGTTTTCGGTTTACCTTTTTAATAAAAAATATTCGTATTATTCTGCATTTTCAAATTCATCACAAATATCCCAATTATCATAATCTTCATTACCATCATTATCTTCATCATCATTATTATAATCTTCTTCATCATCATTGTTATAATCTTCTTCAACATAATCATCATCACTATCTTCATTGTTATTATCATCAGCATCTTTATCACCATCTTCATTACCATCATCTTTATCATAGGTTTTATTACAAATATCTGCCAAAACTAACTCTAATTCCGAAGTTGATAAATTCGATTTTTTCTGGTCACATTTCTTGCTCATGCTAGATAAATGGGTCAGAACTTAGCAGAAACCTAATGAAAATATCTTCATTGGACTTTTCCCGGCTGCATTTGCGAGCAAGGTTCTCTCTATAATTTTTAAAATTTCGTTTCTTGCTTCTTGAGGTTCTTTCGATAATTCTCCTATTGGTAAAAGTGCATGCTGTATAATCCCCGGCCCGTGAATAAAAAATTTACGGAAAGTGGGAGGCATACAAAACCATGGATATTTTTCAACAAAATATCTAGCCGTATTGTGAGCAAATTTACGAAAAATTTCCAAATGAATCGCATGACCTGTTGGAACCACATGTTTTCCAATCCCAATTCATCAAGTTGCGACAAAAAGAACTCGTTGATCATTGCACTGTAGCGCTCACCATTCACAGTAACCGTTTGGCCCGCGACGTCTTCGAAGAAAAAAGGTCCGATTACTCCTCCAGCGAAAACAGCACACCATACAGTGACTTTGAGCGGGTGTAATGGCTCTTCGTGGGTTACACGCGGATTTTCAGTGCCCCAGAAGCGCAAATTTTGCTTATTTACGTACCCGCTAAGATGGAAATGGGCCTCATCAATCATGATTATTTTTGATGAAAAATCACCTTCATTATTGCTCAAATAAATAGTCACCAATATTCCGCGTTCTGGAGCAGTGTAGCGTAACATTGTTTATTAACGTGTATTTCGCATGTGTTTACTACACAAATCTCAAAACAGAACTGACATTAGGGGCCAATCGCAAATTTTATAGCATTTTCTGATAGGAGGATTACTTTTGCGCCACCTTGTATTTGAGGCTAAAAAATGCAAATGACAGGCCAGCTAGTTTCAAATTAAAGGTCAAAAAAATCTGTTTTTCTTGATTTTTCAAAACTTTTATAAAAATTGCAAAACTACATAAATTCTAACCGTTATGAAATTTTAAACTAAAATATAAAAAATTATTTAATAAAAAATTAAAAAAATGCATCAGAACTATTTTCTCAATTTGAATAAATGCTTAAGATTCAAAAAAAAAAAAAAAATACGACATACTATAACTTATGCTTTAGAAGTAATGAAGAGTGATTTTTTAAGATATGCATCGCGTTTATATCCGGATCACTGCATTTGAAATATGAACACATGAATGCTTTTGGAAGTGCCTTAGAATAACACCAAAAAATCATAAAAGAATGTCAACTGAAGTTTAGGAAGTAATGAAAGAAGTTAGTCACAGAATGAATACCATTTTTTGTTTGCTGGGTTGGTTTTAATATTTTTTAATATAATAGCCTAAAAATTAACATTATAAAACTATATTCATATCAAATGAATAGAGATTATTAAGTTTGTTAATTGGGTAAAATTAGGTACGTTAGTAATTTGAACGTTTAAAACATTTGGCATTAAATAAGTTTTTTTATTAATATTACATTTTAAATATGTAAAAAGAAAATCTATTTTTCACTTCTAAAATAATAATTTAGAAATAATATGCAATTTAAATGTTTCGTTTTAAGACGACTTTTTTGTTTGCTTTCGATAAAGCTAGAAGTGGAAAATAGTCATTCACTAATAGTAGATGTTGCATAAATAGTCAAAAGACAATTATATAAATTATTAAATTTTTCAGATCTTTTGTCGCATTTATCAAGATATATGAAATCATCATATAATAATGAATGATTTTGTACAGTCTCTTTTTTAGAATTTTGAATAATGTTTATTGTGTTATTTAGATCAGAAATTAAACTATTTGAATTTGGAATATCCAAAGTTAAGTCTTCATCGGAATCTATCAGACTTATATCTAAATTTTCATAACCAAACAAACGATTATAAAAGTGATCGGGAAAAATAAAAGAGACCAAGTAACCCAGTTGGTGATGTAATTAAAAAAACCGGTTAACCGAACAAAAAAGACCGGTTTTCTTCGAATTTACAAAATATTCGAAACCGATCGGTTTAAAAAAAACCGGTTGACCGGTTTTCGGTTTCGGTTTTTGAATACTCTACATAACAATTAGTATTGCATGCATTTCTTTTATCAGTGTTAAGTCTACTTTTGTAATTTCAGCAGAAATTTCCGAGTTCTAAAAAAAAAGTCTGGCGGTGTTTCTGTCATTCGAATAACCAAAGCCGGATTTTGGCTGCTCAACAATCAAACCAGTTCTTTCTCGAAACTCATTTTGGATACGTAATTTTGTCTCAGAAACAATTTGTTTGTCTTCCTCTTAACTTTTTCCCATTTTTTTATAGGAATAATAAAATACCAAAAATAAAGAGAATGACAATAAAGAGAATGACAACACAAAAACACATTTACTGAAAATAAAGGGCCGGCCATTGTCTGAACTTTTTTTCTTAAAAAATATAAGCTCATATCCCATAATTTTCTAAAATCCATAAAACTAATTCCAACTCTTACTAACTTAATACTTGTGACCCATAAAGTGCGGAAATTATCCAAATTTTGGACCTTTTTTAAAAAAATTATTAAAAATATTTACACAAAAATTTTTATAAACAATAAAATTTTTACTATATACTTTAATATCTTATGTTGAAGATTCCATTATAAAAGATTTACTTTTAATGGATTTAACAATAATAATAATCACTTGAATTGTAAAAATTTCAAATTTTTTCACTTTTTTAAAAAACAGCAATAATTTTCTAACTTTGACCGCTCACTGAAAAGAAAATAAACAACTTAGGTCATTGATTTTGACAGCTAGTGATGCAAAGTTTTATCTTCTTTTACACTATACCAAAATTTAAAAACTAAATTTTAATTAATCGCCACTTTGATACCATTTGAATCCAATGTGCGACACCCACGCTCATGACGCCTTAGTGATCCTGCTCTCAATATATTGTTTTCAGTACAATTTCTTACCAAGAATTACTTCGCCACTATTTCGGAGATGCTAGGAAACATGGTTAATCATAACTAACAATACTTATCTTCCGAGTGGAAATGCATATCTTAGTTTTGTATGGGTCCACATTAAGTTCCCGCGGCTTAGCCCAGTTACATGACAATTCGAGTGCTTCTGAAGCCCGCCACTTAGTTCTTCAGGATTTGTCTCCACATCGTATGCATACCAGACAGGTTGAAAACCCACATTTGCTGTTCATTGTATTCAACCTAGGAGTGGTGAAAGAAAAGTACTCTTAAAAAACCACCATATGCGGCACCACGGCACACCCTAATACTGATGTCATTGTCCTGGCAGATAAACCATAGGTTATTTATCATATGGCCGAATCAGTCTACAAGCACGCGTTCAATGTCGAGATAGTATTTAATGCTTCCTCTTTATCAATAAATATAGCCATAGCTCAGTTTCAACTGAACGACCCTCGCTGGGAATTTTATCCTTAACCATGCAATCCACGATTGAGAAGTATGCTAGTACTAGCCAGCCATAGAAAATATTCGCCAGATGTACGTCAATCAGTTCAATGCGCTGTTGATAATGAGCAGAAACTATACCTCCATCTTTAAAATGGAAAAAGTTTTTTTAAAGCTGTCGCTGGTTATATTAATATTCCAGCCAAACAAGCTTTATTGTCGATGTTGTCCCTCATATGGCCCAGCCTGTTTAATAACTTTGGGTTCAACATGATGTTTCACATTAGGTTCAACATATTGTTCCACAGAAAGAAGAGTTTCCAAAAATTGACCTTCCAATGTTCCCATTGTTACTACTGATCTTCCTGTGGTAGTCGGTCCAGTATTCTGATTACCATTTGCGAGGTGGTCTATTAAAAAGTCTGCGGACATCTTTCTGTGGTTGATCACCTCCCCGATTAGCCGGGAGTTTCTTTTCGGGGTGAACAGATCTCTTTAACGATTTAATAAGCATATTCTTTATCTTATCTCCCTCCCCGTCGATATCACTGAAAATAGGCTTGAAGAGTCTTAAGAATATTAATGCTGAAGTTAGTTAAGCTTGTCGAAGCCTTGTAACGAAACCATATTGGCTCCGGTGGTGGATGTGCCAGCTCAAAAAAGATGTACAGATGCGCCTAAAAATAATGTACGTTCGAGAAGTAACATTATTGGATCTCGTTTACTATATTTATTTGCTGAGCACCTAGTAATGTCTACGACTTCTCCTCTTAATTCGTTAACAAAAGTAGTTGAGTTCCCAACAATAAGTGTTGAAAGGTAATTTGCATAAAAGAATTCAAGCAGCGCAAACCACTGCATGTTGCTGTCTCAACTACCCCATGTTATGTGGTGGGAGCTGGCTGGTGGGAGCCGATAAGAATTCCCTTGCCTGTAAGCTCTGCTGCCGTTCCGGTGTAGGGGGAGATGCCGCCGAGTCAGATAGAAAATAAATTGATGTCCGGAAAAAGTTTTTGTGACATAGAATGCCACATAAATTGGTAATTTGAGTCGTCTAAAAGTTCGAGGTTTCTGGAGCAAAACGATGTTATTCTTACCATTTCGGAGCTGTTCCATCAGAGTTACTTACTCCTATGAAGGTTAATTTTCATTACGAAGGTCATTGTAAAATCAATTTTAATGTAGTAATCAAGGATGAATACCGTTACCGCCAAAATAACATAACCGAATAAATACTGTTCTAAATTTTAACACGTAAACAATTAAAATACCATAATCTTAATTTTTCAAAAACCGTGGCCAAAAGTCCCATAAGAGTTTAAAGAAATATGAATTTGTAATTAATAAGAAATCGTTACTGATTAAATACTCTTCAAAATTTAAACCCGTAACCAATTTAAGTATCATAAACTTTTTTTTTTGAATTAGATTAAATAAAATTAATAATACTTTTGGTATTTAAAGATAAAAAGTACATCTGTACAAAGTCTATCAATTCTGGTTGATATGTGTGTGACTATTTTTTACCCATCTCTGTGTATGTGCATATATAAACATTTTACGATTGCGGTCAATATGTCATGCAGTCAGTTCTCTATAAATATACATACAATGATTGTATGTTAATATAAATATATATGAATATTGCAGCAACATATTTACAAACATTCACTCATAATTGTATGGTATTTGTTTTCAGTGCTTATACTAAATATTTATCGTATGTTATATGTATATGCATATGAATAAATGTATGTATATTGGGTTTCAATATTTAGTCCATCTCCTACAGCCATACCAACATTTATCATTATTGATATTCAACCAATATATATATATATTTTATACATACATATGAGCATTATCTACACCTGGACACAATGGATAAAATAAAAATTAAATTTTAAACCAAAAGTGGAATTTTCTTCTCACTAAGATTAATGCTAAGATGTAACCACCATCAGCCATATTCCGAATTTTTTGTAGTTCCTGAAATATATAAAAGCAAAAATTTTCAACTGTTGACAGTAGATAAAATAATATATATTTGTATCTTAAGTATTTTACTACCTCTGATTCTGATTATGTTAAGGAAATTAGAGCATTCAATGGTGAACACGTATTTTGTTTTTCAAATTTTCAGCCCAAGTTCAAGGATTATTTAGCATACCTGTGATCAATGCCAAAAATTATAAGTAGAAAAAAATATAAACTACACCATTTACAGTATGGTGACAGCGATTTGTATGTGAAAATAATTTGATCAAACTTCGTGGTTTGCCGGGTGACACTTAGTCCAAAATACCTTATCTGCAAATTTAGACTAACTCAGACAACGTTAACCTTAGATTCAAGTTTTTAATCAATTTTCATATGCTGAACACGAATATAAAATCAAATCTCGCAAATAATTTTCAAGATATCCCAAAAAATTGCTAAAAATCATCTTAAATTGGTCTCTAACTAAGTGCGATCTTAGTTATAGACCAAATTTGGATATAATCAGAGCTTCAAAAGAATAAATTCAAATCGAATATAGCTTTAAAAAATATACGTTTCCCTTATAACGAATGAAGAAGCTGCATTTCCAAAGTTTTATATTTAATATAATTCATTTCAAATCGAATTAATGCAAATATTTTACAAAATGGCTGATTAAATCTCACCTTTCATTCATTTTGTAAAATTTCTTTGGTATGTACAGACATTTAAAAACATAATTCCTTAAATAAATTTTCAAATCTGACTTACATTTTGACGAATTAATTAGCGTATTAATTTTTATGATTTCATTATTTACTATCATGATTCAATCTTTATCTTAAAGGAATCAATTATTTTTATATGTTTAACGAAATAATTCAATTTCACTAACTCAATTTTAAATCAAACAATTAAATCTATTTTGATTCGCAAATAAAAAAAAGAGATATTTTGATTCTCGAATATGATTTCATTCGCGAATGAAAATAATTATTTTAAATCACGATTAATTTAATTTTAAGCCCGAGGGGTTTATGGAATTTTTATAAAACAGCCACAGGGTGACTATTTTTAACACACTCCGGTAATACAAATTTTTCCCCGTTCTATATTGTTCGTATAAAAATGGGTCACCTTGTGGATATTTTATAAAAGTAGATGCCTTGGGATGTCTTTAGGACCTGGCCTATTTTTATTATCGTAGTAGATCAAAAATTTTGTGCGTTTTCGAGATACCGGTCATTATTTTACAAAATTTGCAAGTCAATTTTAATATTTAATTATTTTGTTTTTATTCGCGAATTAAAAAAATTATTTGATTCAATTTAATCCAAAAAGATTCAAATTAAATTGATTAATCAGGATTTTGCATTAGTTTATAAATTGATTTATAAAATATTAAATCAACTCGCTGATTTACAAAAAGAAGCATTTTTTCGCGAATTATTTCAATAAATAAGGTCTGAGCATGTATTTATTGATGAGTCTGGCAACACTCTATTTGATAATGCGAAATAAAATAACACTGCAGAATTTTTTTGTTGGTTTAGAGACAAATGAATGGTAAATTATATGAATGCAAGCCATAATAAAAAATCACAAATATTGTTTTTAATATTTTACATAAATCCTGATAAAATAATTAAGAGATTTAGCTTTAGGAATTAATACTTGTATGATCAATATAACAAATCCTAAGTGTACTATAAATGAATCCATTACTATCTTATGTATGGTGATCCAAACATAAGTTCTTGACCAAGGCAGGTTACTAAATTAGCTTTTTTTTTATAGAATCTGACCAACGTTTAAAAAAGAATCTGACCCATAGTTAGATCAGTATATGCACGTCTATATGCATACATGCATACCTGGCATATACCTTTGTACTAGATATTATGATTGCTTTTTAATAGTGAAAATTTATTTATACACTCTATTTATCAGTTTGTTGTTATAATTTTTGTTGCAATTTTCTTTCTACAACTACTACTGCAATTTCAATTTAATATATTGTATATATTATGTTGCATGCCTCTTTGCATGTGTAGGCAAATGTGTTTGTATATATTTCTATAATAATCATATTGTTGTGCAGACTTTATTTATATTTTGGGGCTTTTAATACTGTAATTTAAGGTAATCATGTTGTAATTTATGACTTTAACTGAATTCAATTTAAACATATAATAACTCAAAGTTGTTGTTGTTATTATTTTATTGAAGTCCTTTGACTGCTAACAGAAGCTATAATTATGCCCAGGATACATCATTAATATTATATCTATTATGGAAAGAGACAACGTAGAGCAAAAAAATATAAGGAAATGGTTATGACAAATATTTTTATTGGTTGTTTAATCTGCATCAGTTTATGGTAGCTTAACTGGATCAAATTTGTTGCAATTTGTAGCATTTAACTATTGAGCTTTGTGATCTGAATCTTCACATGGATATCACATTTTAAGTCTCCAAGATTAGAAATCGTATGTTTTGCAGTCAGGGCATATGCAGGACTAATCGTAAGTTTTGCAGTCAGGGCATATTCAAGACTAAAATTGCACTCAATAAAATGTACTAGAGGTTAACGATATTAAAGAAAAATTTAATTTTTCAGATTTTTTCAATAACTACACTCTAAAAAATGTTTGTTAATGTACTACAATGAAATGGGTAAAGTTTTATGTAATATTACAAAAATTTGGTAAATATAAGCAAAAAATGTCTAAAAATGTTTTCATATGTAATAACACACAAAAAGTATTTTTAGACATAATGTGCTTAAAATTAAACACTTTGTGCCTGAAATTAGTATTCATTTGTGAAATTTAAATTTTACGCACAAATTTTGTAAATACACTAACTTAGTAATAAATATTTTAACATTTCGAAATTAGAAAATATTAAAAAAATAAAAAAAAAGCTGAAACCGAAAATTAATTTTTCAAAAATTTATAAATTTGTGAATATTGTGAATTAAAATTCAAGATGACCATACCCATTCGAAATTTATTATGCATTATATTTATTATTCATTATAGTTATAACATATATATATATATATAAAATAAATTTATTCTTTCAAAAAAATATTTTTCTGCAGTTTAATTTAAACCATGCGTTGGTGAATATACGCATTTTTTTTTTTATATAATTACTCATATAGAAATGTATTTTTAGGCATTTAATGCGTATATTTACTCTTTTAATAGGTTTTTTACGCACAATTTTAGTAAATTTTCGAATAACTTTAAAAATTTCATTTAATTTTTACGCAATTTCAATGTAAAATTGCCCATTATGTGTGTGCCAACTTACGCATAATGTGTGTATATTATTCCTTTTCGAACACAGAGTAAATTTACCCAATTTATAGTAGGAGTACAGTTTCCTACTAAAAGTTGGGTAAATTTCAACAGAAGTTTATTAGAGTGTACAGGTAATATAAAATTCTTTTTTTTATTTAAATTTCTCAAGCAGTTTTATAAATTCCCAAAATAAAGATTATTATTTCTCAGAGAGGAATTTGGATAACTCCTTATTTCCTTAGTAATAGGTCATAAGACCATAAAGAAAGTAAGATTTCTTTGGAAGATTTTTATAGACTTTTGGTGATAATACCCAAAGTACCTTTCAGTACTCAATATTTTTTCGGTATCATCCAGAACTTTTCAAATTTTTTCATTATAAATTTAAAAATTTTATTGTTAACTAAAAAAAAAACAAATAAAGATTTGTAATGCCAAAAAAAAAAAAATATACATTTAATTTATACAATTAAAGCTGTTGTTGAAAAATATTAAATTTCAACAATAACTTTTGTCACATAAAGTTTCTTGATATGTTTATCTGTGTAAAAAATTGTGGTTGATTTAAATTGCTTAGTTGTGAAATTAGTTGTGAAAGTGAAGTTCCATGCAAAATCAGCGAACTTGGCAAATTGCTAAATTTTGTTCTAATATCTTCTACAGAAGGCTTGGGGTCTGCCCAATGGCTCTTATTTAAAAGTGGTTTTACTTAACCTGGTTCCAAATATTGTTTAAATACGTTCAACAGAAACTAAGGCAACCTTTCATCTGATCCAGCCCATATTTAACAGAATGCTCAAAATGTTTTTATAACACACAGTGCAAAGTTTCAAATGCGTTTGAAAAAAGTCAATTAAAGCACTTAGAAAAAAAATTTTGTTTTGCGTTTTCCGTCGGACAAAATCTAAACCTCACAAAAGCACTCCTTCTCAACCTGTATGAGACATAAATATATAATGTTTGGCTTAAATCAGTTCATTAGATGCCTCTTTCATATATAGTGAGATAGACAATACGGTTTTCTATATCACGATTTCATGTTACTCCCGGAACTACCCTCAGTTAAATGTCAATATAACTCTTTAATGCTTTTACTATACTTTGGAACTCTCGGAAAGAAAAACCTCATAAAAACGTTATAATTCGGTAAAATAAATATAATTTTTGGAATTTTAGAATCAGTTCATTTAAAATAGAGTCCTATTTTCTAACGTTAATACCAAAACTAGTAACTGCGGACATTTTATATGTCGTCCAATGCGTCTTTTTTAATTTTCAATATCGAATTTCCTAAATATGGACTTTGATGCCAAATTTTGTAAAATAGATTTGGATTTAGAAGTGGCTTACCTATATATTCGATGTGTTTTGCTTTCAATGAAAGTAATTTTTGAGTGAATTTATTGACCAGTATTTAATCTGCTAGTTTTCATTTTTTTAACTTATTCATTTTATAATTTAATAAAAATTTACCTACAAAACGGAAATTTGTGGTTTATTTGTTTCCGTTACAGTTATTACAAATTCAAATTTTGTTTGCTGTCTGTTTAAAAAAAATAAAAAATATTCAAAAAATTACAATTTGTTGTTTATTTAAATTATAAGAACTTTATCAACACATACATATACACAGATTTTGAAGATTAAAAAATAAACAAAAATACAATTTCAAACAAATGAATAATCAGTTATTTTTTACGGGATTGGTAGGTAACATTTTAACATTTATTTTTAACTGATTAATCATTCAGCTGATTCAATTTAAGTTAATGAGTTTCAAAAAGCTTAAGAGTTTATTAAAAACGCTTCGTAGGGCAGTGGAGTTAACAGGGTATTTTGTACACTCTAAATTTGTATGCATGAATTAGTGTCAGTGTATATGTAGGAAGTATCGATTTTGAAGATTCGCATACCCTTGATATGCTGGGCACGAGAATTCAAAGTGATATCCGTTGGACAAGTCACGTCATACAAGTGCAAAAGAAGCACTCAAGTTTCTTGATTTTTTTTTACCGGTGTAGTAAATTCTTCTCACTTTCCAATCTTCTCACTAAATATACCGAATACTGAATATTAATCCTATATATAGGCAGAATGTTAAAGATATATTTTAGGGCTTCTTGACCATGTATAAAGAAGGGCGTTGACGTTAACGACGTGAACGACAGTAAGGTATTCGTGACGTAAACGACAGTAAGGTATTCAACTCTATTGACTCTTTGGAGCATAGTCGAAATGTAGGTTGTGTAACTCTGTTTTATAGATATTACCATGAAAGTGCTCTGCTCAGATAAGTGAACTTATCCTGGGAGCCTGGGTTTTTGTTCGTAATACTATTATTAAGAATACCTCATCCGTTCGTAGTCTATAGTGCAGCAGATCGTACAACGCATTACAACCGTATGTTGATTCATCCCTCTGCGGAGGTCTTCGCTGTATCTTCTTATGTAGAAAAGTTTAGGATAAAAATATCTATAAACACTACGACCTCTTTTCTCTTTCCCATAACCACTTTATTAATCAATGATAACAACAAAATGCAATGCATTAGTAGGGGTCATCTGAATGTTGGTTCCAAGCACAAAAATAATTATACCAACTCGAAAGAACATCTAAGGCATATTCAAAATATTTTTGCCATAACTGATTGTACTTTATTTGTTTTTAAATGATTTAACAGTAAAAGTAGTCATAAATATACATTTTAAACTTATTTGACATTTATTTATAAAATAAATTACAAATAAATACTAATTTTCTGTCACACTTTGTATACTCTTTTAAAGTATTTTGTTAAAAACTTGTTTTTATTTTTAAAGTTGATAGTTAAAATAAACAAAATAAATGAAAAATCGTTTATTTTTACAGATTATGTAGTTAATTTGTTGTCATTTAAAAGTAATAAATGAATGAAATATCATTTGTTTTTACAGATTTGTTAAAATAAATAAAAAATCATTTGCTTTTTTTTTTTTACTAATATTGTAAGTTTATTATTAATATTAAAAAAAAATTGAAAGTTCTTTCATTTAAATAATCAGTAGACCGGATTTAAAGAAATTATCTATTTGTTTTAAATTACATTTTCAGTTAATTTAAGCTACAAACTACTTTGAGTTCAGAGTATATGTTGTCTTTGGCTTTATCGGATTCACCTTGAGGAAACATGTGGAAGATGCCGATAAGAACTGTACTTGAATCTAAAAGGCAATATAAAGTGAGGCCGGCTAAAAAATATTTGAAAGAATTGTCTGCAAAAACATATGAAATCAAGCGGAGTATCTTGGAACAAGCGAAATTATTCGACATAACTTGAAGAAACTTTTGTAAACGCCCCCTGCTCCGACATGAGTTAAATGGATAGAAAAAGAAGAATCAATAATTATGAATTGAATTAGATAACTAAGTATTATCACTTATTTTTAACAAATAATTTAGCTAAAATTTGACATGATGAAGTAGAAGGTATAATTTTAAGCAAAATCAAGCCTACCGAGGCTTTAAGGTATAAAACGATTTTTCTTTATGGGTAAATCCTAGAAATGCTATTGTGAGCAGATTAGGAGACGAATGCGCATTTAAATTGGTCAATATTTTTGTTCTCAGATTGCAAATATTTTAGGCACTGAGTTCTTTAAATTGAATTAAAAAAAAATTAATGCTCTTACAAACGATTGAAGCTGTAATGTTCAATAATGCAATATTTATACTCTTGTGTGTACATAAAACTACATATAGTCCTTCTAATAGAAACGACAGAATATTATATTGTTCATTCATTTACAAACACTGTATGCTGCATTATTCGTTTTTACAAATATATGCCAGCATGACGCCATTTTTTATCTTCACCACCTATTCTTTATAGGCAGCAACAACTAACTAAACTCATGTATTCAACTCTCTATGTATTGGCTCTAACGGAAACGGAAGTGCGAAACATTATTTTTTATAAACCACTTCAAACCAAGAAAAAAAATAAAAAATTAAACAAATCTCTATAGTACACATACATGCCACTAATAAAAAAAAAAAAAAAGGAATTGCTACACATTAGGGTCAACTGATTTTGGTAAAATTTCTATTAAATTTGCAAATATTACGATTTACAAACTTTTGTTTTAATATTTCAGAGAAATTTTAAATCATCAAGTAAATTTTGATTGAAAATAAATATGATTTCTTTTAAATAAAAAGCACACCTAATCTTGAAAAAAATCCGAAATCGATCCGCCCTACTAACATATAATATGACAAAAATCCAAATTTTTTAGACCAGTATTTTAACATGCGTTTCACAGAGGTTTGTGTGCTTAAAAATAATACTCTTCTAAAAAATAGCAAACATATATTCAAAACTTTAAAATATCTCGTAATAAATTTAATCTTTTTGTTCTTAACCCTTTAACCACTGGAGTCGAAATACGAGGTATTTTGTTACGAAATTTTGGTTCAAGTATCATTTTGGACTAAAAAGCACGAATGTGAAGTCAATTTGCCAAAAAAATTAACCTGAAAGCGCCAGGTGGAAAAAAATGAAAGAAAACCTGAATTATCAAAATACAGCTTGAAGCTACTTATCAAAAAAATTTCGAGTCGATTGAGCTGTTAAAAGGTATGTTTTTTTTTAGTTTTAATTTTGCACCAAAATCATAAATAATTTTCGTGTCTGTTTTGACAAAAATCTTGACAGAAATGGGTGTATCTATCTAACTATTCAACTGAGCGTGTTCAAACTGGCACTGTTCAAAAGGTAAATTCAAACAGACAAAAATGTCGTTATGTCGGCGATTATTGCACTAAAATTATTGCTTTGGATATAATTGGACTTTAGTGATGACCTTCTGTAGACGGTCTTAGTGGTTAAAGGGTTAAGCACTTCATACTACAATATTCAAAAGTAACGTGATATTTTAAAAATTATGATAAAACAATTGAGGCAGAAAAGTCTTAATTCTGAAACTACACTGAGAAAAAAAGTTAGTAAGAAAATTTGTAAACGGTTTTCAATCCCACTTAACTATTTTTGTACTGATTTTTAGTAAAAAAAATTATTATTTAGCAAATATTTTTGCTATTTACATTTTACAAATTACAGAGTTTTTACAGAATATTTACAAATTTTTGTTGCCAATTTCAGAAATCATTTTACAAATTTTTGAGAACCGATTTGCTAAGATTAGCAAAATTATTTGCTAAGATTAGCAAAATTATTTGCTAAAATTAGCAAAATTATTTGCTAAAATTAGCAAACAAATTTTAAAAAAGAGGGTATTGAAAGAAATGTTATTTATAATTAAAACTTACACCTACAAACTTAAAATGTTACATAAATTAAAAAAGGGATCAGAAGTGAATATACCGACTCATGTCTGAAAATAGGACATCCACTTAAAAAAGCACTTAAAAGTTTTTTTAGTTCTAAAAATCAGCCCTTAAAACAATTAAAATTTGACCTTAAAAGTAAAAAAATATTGACTAAAACATTTTTCAAAACAGAAATTACCAAATAAAAACAAAATGATTAATTCGTTTATGTTTATGTTTTTAAGCCTTTGATTTTGTTTTTAATTTTGTATAAGATATTTTTTGAAAAAATAAATAAAATAAAAAAATTGATGCTCGATAAAAAATAAATTTAAAATTTTGTACTAATATTCACAATATTTAGTATTTTTTTGCTGATTTTAGCAAACCGGTTTAGATTCCGCTTTACAAAAAGGTTACTAAAATTTAGTAGCGGCTACTAATTATTCTACTAATTTCATTGTACTACACGTCAGCAGACATGTGTTGCTAAGATTTGCAAAAAAGACCGCTGGGCTCAAATTAGCAAAATTTCCCGTAATAACAGCAAACTTTTCAGTTGCCATTACAGACTTTTTTTGGTGAGTGTAGTGTACATTTTGATCTAAGTATTATTAGCTTCTGAAATCATCTACTTAATGATTGCATCATTAGTACTTTTTTGTTCTGTTTCCTATGTTGCATTTAATTTGTAGTTGTTCCGTATACTTTTTAATCTTAGTGACTACATGTATCCAATTCATTCTGTTATTTTTTTTGTTTCATTTCTCCAACAACAGTTGTTTATCATTTTTTATGGCTGTTGTAATATTTTTTTTGTTTTGGTTTTTTTATAATGGCAACACTGTTCAAATATCATATTTTTAAGCCCAGTATATAAAACTTGAAAATAAAATTCCCATTGAATTACTTTATTTTTTGTTCATCTTGTTTTTTTTTTTTAAATTGTATCCACTTGTAGTCTGCAACTTTTTTTTATTTTTTTGGTTTGGTCAATCTTCATAAATTTTCAAAACTTTTTTTATTTTTTTCGTTAATTTTAAAAATTCCATAAGTTTATTTTGTGTATGTGTTTTTGATATCTTGTTTTTGTATATATTAATTTTTATTTCGTAGTGACACTATAACTATAAATTTAACAATTATTATATTTTTGTTGCAAAAGCTTCAAAATAGTATCAGCACTACATACGTTTTAATAAAATTTTAAAATATGTTATATTTCAAATTATATTTTAAAGCTGCTTATCGATAAAGGCAAAGAGTTGTGAAAACAAAAGTTACTAAGAAAAAAATACATAAAATGTAGCTGCAAATTGAATTTTTTCACACTTTTTAACTAATAAATTGATGCTGTCAATGTAACAACTGATAGTTTTCCACAAATTAATTATAATTTAAGCATAGATGTTAACAGAGGCGGATGGCACAGGATATTGGATCGTTACTTTGCCCGGCACACGCTTTCTCCGCTAAGTTTAAATAGGAGAGTACAATGACTAGGGATGGCACGTTTCCTTTGTTGATTTGCGTCAAGGGGAGAATGACAAGCTTTTTCTGCTAAATTCAGTTAGGAGAGAGCAACGATCTGCGAAAGCAAGTTTTCTCTTTAGGGACAGCTACAGGGGACGGCACGTTCCGATTGGGTCATATTACTTCGAAAGACCTTTAGGGAAGCTTGCAGGATATTCAGCGATGTGGGGACATCCGTCTAGTATATCCGCAAAACCGTAAAGGATATTTATAGGTCCTTTAATGATATTCGTAGGACCTTCAAATATTTTAGCACATTCACAATATTATTTCTTTAAAAACAACTTAAAATACATATTAAATTAATCGAAAATACAGTCAAGAAAAGGGCTACCGATTTTTCATTATATTCAACCCATTTTGTTGTTTATATTCAATAATTTTTTAATAACCAACAAAAGTAGTAAAAACAAAAGAAAATCTTTTAAAATAACCATTTTTTTATTTGTATGTTATTACAAAACAAAACAAACACAGATATATATATTTTTACTGGCTTTGTTTGTATGTATATTTGAATAATTTCTTGTAATTTTTATTGAAATAATTTTGTATATATACAAACTATTTCGGCAAAAAACAAAAAAAAAACGAATTGTGTGAATTTCAATTTTTAGAAACAGAAAACATAAAATTTTACATTTTACAGAAAATATCAACTCCTACTGAATGTCTGTAAATTTGTATAGTTTGTTTTTGAATGACTGATTCAAATAGTTAAAAAATAAATTTCTATGAATTTCAATTAATTCTTCATTTAAAAACAAACTTTACGTATTACTTTTTAAATAAACTACAGTCGGTAACGGAAAATATATTGTGAGTGCAGGATCTTTAGGAATAGTCCCAGCATATTTAAGGTTATTAGCAGGACCTTCAAAAATATTTTTTAATTTATTCAGTTCCGTAATATAAAGCCAAGAAGGCCAAAAACATATTACATAGTTGTACTACCACCTAAGTTATGTTTCTTAAATTATAGAAATATTTAATAATAAAGTTAATTTACTATACAAATTGCATTGGCTCCCCAGCCATAAATAAGCAAGAAGAAAAAGTCAGAAAAAATGTAATAATAGGGCTTTAAATAAATGGTAACACCAAAAATACAAATACAATACCCATAGCCATAATAATAATGCCAATTCAGAATAATATTCCATTCCATTCCCTTCCAGCTTTAAACGAAAGACATTATAAGATTGTGAAAAAATACGAGAATCATAAGGCAATTCTTGCCAACTATAAGCAATACGAATTAAATACGATCTTTCAAAAGCAGACCTCACAATTATAGGAATAGCAATACGACGATACCCTGTAAATCGTGAAAAACAATGGTTCTGTATAGTTTTAAAGGTTTACGACTTTGAATTAATCTATGAAATAAAATCAAGCAGCGATATTTGACAAAATTTTTAAAGGAACATCCAATAAAACGTTTAACATAAGGCGAAATGTGCTTCCGTCGTGGAACATGGTATAATAAGTAATAGGACAATATGCATTTTAACCGGGTAAGATTAATTTTAATAGTACCAGAAATGACCTCAAGTCCATACAAGACCTGGAACATCAACAACGCATGAGCCAATTTTTGTCTTATCAAAAAAGTTAAGAAAATATTAGTATGATAAATTCTTCCAAGTGAGCCCCGCCCGCACACGGCCAGATAGTGAATCTATGTGAAATAAAGGTTGGTTAAATTTTAAGGGCCGATGTTGAATGTGAACCACACCTAAACGTCAAGTTCTTTTCTGCATTTCATTTGACATTTCTCAATTTCAGACTAACTCAATTTGAACCATGGGAAGATACACAATCGAGCAATGCGTTAAAGTTATTCAGGCTTATTATGAAAATGGGCGTTCAAATCAAAATGCATTTCGTGTACTTCGTGATTTTTTTTTGGTCAGCATAATCGACCTAATGTGTCCACAATCGGGAGAATTGTGGCAAATTTCAGCAAACCGGGTCTGTAAAAACACCTGTGCATGCGCGCCCAGTTTGTTCTGCGGAAAACATTGCTGTTTTTCGCGATAGTATGTCATGAGCTCGGCGAAGCATTTACCGGGAATGTTGTTCGCTATCTCGAGATGATAACGAACTTATTGTGGCCAGGAATTGAGGATATGACCCAGGATGATATGTGGTTTCAACAGGACAGTGCCACTTGCCACACAGCTAACCAAACAATGTTTTTTTTGAGCGAGAAATTCACTGGCCGGTGTTAATTGACCGCCAAGATCATGTGATTTGACACCGTTGGACTTCTTTCTTATGGGTTATTTGAAAGAAAAGGTGTACGTCGATAAGCCTGCAACAATTCAAGAGCTAAAGAATGAGATAATTCAATTATGCCTCAGCGTCATTGAAAATTTGGACCATCGTATGGAGGTGTGTCGCCATACATAATTGAACCATACCATGTTATCATAATAAAAAGAAATGACAATAATTTCCTAAAAAACTTTTGTCTCATTCAACATCAACATCGGCCTTTAAAATTTAACCACCCTTTATGAATGAAAGTTGACTCCCAAGTACAACACCTTAACACCTGTAATGATTGACAAATAGAACATCAAACATGACTATTGCAAAACACGATCAAGGCATGAATTGATATTGCTTTCAAAAATTTCAGAAAACCAACGATTACCTTTAAACAATAAGAAAACATCATCAGCAAATAAAAGGGTCTTACATACAAACACTAGAATTAGTTAGAACGGGGACGTAATTTATATAAAGGATGAATAAGAGGGGGCCTAAAACAGGGCCCTGAGGAACGCCAGAATGAGACCTATCTATTAAGTAAGACATAATAAGTCTACAAGCAGACTTAGAGAAATTGTATATTCGCACGACCTTCAAGGATGTTCAAAGCTAGAAAGTGATATTATATAAAAATTACCTTGAGTTTATGTTCAATAGCAAGGTGTGTCTAAGAAATAGTAATAATTTGGGCTACCAGGGCAAAACAAAGCGTGTGTGGCCAGAAACGATCATGGCAACTTCCTCCGTTACTGTTGTTTTAAAACAAAAACTTTAACCAACCTAGGTTGAAAAAGATTCTGGCAATAGTTGTGACTTAACCAGACAACATACTCAATTATTGACAACAGATCAATCCGATTAAAGCTCCTTTGGAGTAGATAATTGCTTCGCTCTGCCGTGTAGTCTCTTTTATTGTCAATAATTTATAAAATGTATTTGGAAACAGTAAAGAAAATTACTTTGAGATAAAATAACTGCATATTTTTATCAACTTTATGCTACACTTAAGCAGCAGTAAAGTCTAAAATTACTGTGTGATTCTTATGCAAGACCTGCATGTATCTCTAATAATTTAAAGATGTTAAAAAGCTTAATATATCAGTTTGTACTTACAATTTAAAATCTTCTTGCCCACCAAGGTTTATTTCTACTTTTTGGCACCGTATTGATGTACAATTCATTTTGAAATGTATTGTTTAGATAAATATTTAGTTATTTGACTTAGGTTTGTTGTAATTAGTTGCTAAAAAAATACCTTTTAATCTATCATTTTACTGCACTAAACACATTCTTTAAAATGCCACTCAAAATGTCTTTATAGTATTTTAAGAACTGAATTTTTAAGAAAAGAAATAACAAATGACAGTTGTTTTTACTTTGTATAACTGCAGTCATTTTAAAGAATACAAATAAAATGAATACAGCTTATTTAGTAGAAAAAAAAGCTGGAAAAATAATGGCACACAAACGTACGGTACGAAACTGCCAAAATATACTTTAAAGTGTGTTTTCCACTACTGTCATTATAAATATATACTTGGATATGTATATAAATATAAATGTACATTAAGAGACTCATGTGCTCCTCAAAAATTCTTAAAAAATGTCAGAGAAAAAAAAATCGGTAGCATTTAGGCAATTAAAAACTTTAATTCTTTGCATATATAACATAACTGTCGCTCACAAGCACCAACAAATTTTGGGTATCATTAGAAAATAAGCCATCTCTATAAAAAACTTATTATTATGGAACGAATTTTTTAGAACCAAATAACTCGAAAATTTATCACGCATTAAACCAAGGACAAAAATCAATATCCCGAACAAGTTCCTTTGTTACTAGTTCGCCAACCGGAAATTATTGAAGCTACATACTTTGACCATATGCTACTAGCATGTCTCTCTTTATATGAGGCTCCTTAATGAACATATGTGGCTACTGTGTATTTATATAAATACATTTTTGAAGCAATTGAAAACTATTAATTTATCTTTCAACTTAACGTAAGTTGAAAGGATAGAAGATATATTTTTTTTGAACAAAGTAAAATAAGAGAATCAAAACGACTACAAACTTCAAGACATCATGTATCATGGTCATCAAGACTAACAAGAGTTTATTATGTCCTTGTTGGAAAATAGTGATACTTATAAAAAATTTTAAATGGTAACATAACATTAGGATTGATTTCATAAATTATTTGTATGTTTAACTAAAAGTTATGGGTCACAATCTTTACAACAATTGTTTGCTCTTTCAATGGCTACTAGGACTAGTAACGGTCCTTGAAAGGGCGTGGATAGGGTCGGCTTGCTTTTTTATCAGCACCACATTTCCATATGTTTACAGAATCTCAGTAGAACGTCATTTGATACGTCATATGTCTGTACCAAAATCGCAGAACCGCGGAAGGATTACGTACAATACACTTTCATAACTGAGCTCAAGAACATTTGATATGGCACAATATGCTTCAAATTGTCAGTATAACCTCGGAAGAATAGTGAGCGCGTATTAGTAACACTTTAATTGATGTACTCTGTATAATTCTTGGGGAAAACGAAGTCGCATCTTAACAGTATCTTATCGCCGCAGAGGGGCTTAACACCCGTAGAGGCCTGGAAATGATGAGGTAAGCTATACATAAAAAAACACGGACTTTCTGATAACGCTTGACTGTAATTAATTCTTTATTTCACTTTTTTAAAATTAATTTAAATCAAATTTCATTTCAAAAAAGCCTTCAAATAGAATGAATTCACAAGCTTAATTTCCAAATTGAAGGAATACAATTTTTTGAATTCATATGAATTTATCACTGTACTAAATGAATGAAGATCTTCATTCCGTTAGTAAAATGTTGCATAAGCAGGACTATTAAATCATTTAGGTTAGGAATTCATTGAATACCAGCATTGAGTATATTCTTATGCTACTGAATGAATTTAAAAAAAAACAGAAGTCGCGTCTTTCGTTTCTGTCTACAGATGTTGTAGTTACACCAGCTGCAACTACTGCCAACAAAATAAGCTGCCATTTAAGGGTATATAAAGCGCAACTTTGCTTAAATCTGGGTCAGTTAGCAGCAGTCGTAACGTAAAATCCCTTACTACCTCTTGAGAACATTCTTTAAGGAAAAGCAATTACCGTGTAAATATCCATTAAGGTCATGAGAACATCTTTAAAGGTCCTGTGAATATTCTTCATGATTCTGCAAACATCCTTAAAGGTCCCGCAAACATCCTTGAGGGTTCTGCGAAAATTTTGAGATGTCCTGCGAATATCCTTTAAGACTCTGAGCTAACTTGACGCAATCAAAGCCATCTAAAGAAGCGTGCCGTCCCGGTCACTGTCCTCCCCTAATCGAAACCAACAAAGGAAGTGTACAGTTCCCCATTACTATCGTCCCATAGAAGCAGCATAACAGAGGAAACATGTCGTACAGGGTCGTTGTCTGTCCCTAATCGAAGTCAACAGAAGAAGCGATCCGTCCCCGGTCGCTATCTTCTCCTAGACGCAGCTCAGCAGATGAAGCATGCAGTCTCAGATCTTTGTCCTGCCATAACAGAAGTAGCGTGCCGTCCCTGGTATTGGTCCTCCTCAGACCTAATTCAACAGAGAAAGTGCGTCGTATCAGATCACTGTCATTCCTTAAACGCAGCTCAACAGAGGCCACGTGCCATCCCGGGTCGCTGTCATGCCATAAGCGAAGTCAACAGTGGAAGCGTACCATTTCATGTCACTATCCTTCCTTATACGCAACCAAGCAAAGCAAATGTGCAGACCCAGGTCGTTGTATTCGCTTAATCGAAGTCAACGAAGAAAGCGTGTCGTCTCAGACCACTGTGCTTACTTAGATGTTGCGCAAAAGAGGAAACGTGCCATACTAAGGTATTTCCTCCCAAGAAATGCGCCGGCTTAAATCATCATACCAAACCTTATATACCACGATCCGAACTTTCTCCTTACTTCCCTCCCTCTTTCTCACTCTCTACGTTAATATTAAAGTTATAGTAAATTAAGTTTTATAAGCTCTTAAATCACGCCTTTTGCTCTGGACACTGAATAAAATATATTTTTGTGACGATCCCTGCCCGCCGGGCTTACCCCAGCTAACGGACGAAAATTTACATGTTACAATTTCTAAGGAATGGTTTAATGGAATGGTATAAGAAGATTTTTTAATTCTAAATTAAGTTTTTTGCAAAATGATCTTAATTTTTTTTAATTTTTTCGAAGCTCAACCTTTTGCATACAGAAATAAGTGTGCTGACTAAAAATGGGTAAGCTGCAAACTTCACTATTCAGGGAAACTAAATCTTAGTTGCAGTGGATAAACAGACGCTGGTGATAGAAGCAGGATCCAGAATTTCTTTTAATTGAACGTGGACGGTTAAAGTTATGTAAAAATATGTGCGAGAAGCCCAGCAAAAACTTTCATTACAAAATAAGAAGTTATAAAATAAAACCAAAATATTTTACTGCTTATAAATTATCATCAATACAATTTTTATAACCAGACAAGCCTACGCGTGAACAATTATTTAATTACAAAAATTATGTGATATTGGTAACCATTTATTTTTAATTACTAATAAGTCACTTATTTTTTTCATCAGTATATGAATATCTACTTATTTTTGTATTTTGTAATGGAGCGGGTAAGCAGGTGTACAAATTGTATGTGCTTTTTATGTAGTGAATATGTACAACTACAGGTTGGTTGAAAAGTTCCTGCGCTCACAAAGAGATGTCACTGCTAGCTCCAAACTATTTTTCTCAAGTTGGTATAACTGTCCTCAGAACACATGCAAAGTTGCAAGTCATTCTATCAATTCTTTCTTTGTTTACAAGCCATTTGAAGTTGACGTGTCATTGATTTTTTTTAATATGGAAAAAATTGAATACAGTGCAGTCATTAGATTCTTTGTTTTGAAGGGTTTAAAAGCAAAGGAAATTTATGAACAATTGTTAGAAGTGTATAAGGAGTCCTCACCTTCAAAACGCACAGTTAAATTTTGGGCTGGTGAGTTTTAACGTGGTCGTACCAGCCTTAAAGACGATCTACGCGAAGGACGACCAAAAACTGCAACCACAGCAGAAATTATTGAGCAGGTACATAATATGGTTAGTGAAGATGCAAGTTTGACTAAGCGTGAAATTGCTAATGCCATAGGCATCTCAGACGAACGAGTACTCCATATTTTACATGAAGAATTACGTATGAAAAAACTGTTTGGAAAGTTAACAATTCAACAAATTCTGGATCGAAAACAAATTTCTCAGCGTAATTTGGAGCGTTTTAAGCCGAATAAGACTGACTTCTTGCATCGTTTTATAACTATGGATGAGACTTGGATCTACCACCATGATTCTAAATTGAAACAAGAACGTTTACAGTGCACTGAAGCTGGTTGTTCAGCTTCAAAGCAGGTGAAGTCAGAACGATCAGCAAAGAAGGTTATGGCATCAGTTTTTTGGGATGCAAAAGGAATTTTGTTGATTAATTATCTTCGGAATGGTAAAACAATCAACTCTGAATATTATTGCAGCCTTTTGGATCAGCTGGATGAAAAAATTCGTGAGAAAAGACCTGGTTTAAAGAAGAAAAAAATCATTTTTCATCAAGACAATGCTCCTGCACACAAAAGTGTTTTGACGATGGCTTAATTCAAAGAATTAAAGTACGAATTGCTTGAACATCCACCGTATTCACCAGATTTGGCTCCCAGTGACTACTATCTCTTCAGAAATCTCAAACAATTCCTTCGTGGAAAGCATTTTTCGTCGAATGAAGAGGCCGTAGATGGTTATTTTGCAGAGCTTCCGGAAAACCATTATGAGGATGGGATAAAATTATTGGAAGATCATCGGAACAAGTGTATTGAGCTTCTAGGAGATTATATTGAATAAAAAAATATATTTCGTAACAAAAACAGTATTCTTTCGTTTCGAGCGCAGGAACTTTTCAACCAACCTGTACTTGCAAAAACGGCTTTTTTGAATACAAATAATGAGTTTTGTAACCGAAATCTATGTAGTAGTCCCGACGAATTCATCAGCACTTAGACTGATATGGAATTTATTCGCTTACAGTATTATACTGAGTTATTAATTTCCGCACCAATTAATAATTCCTACATTTCCAATTGGTCTACTAATACTTGTATTGACAATGTGTGGGTATACCATCTGTTATTATGTTTCATTATTGTGGGCCAAAAGTAAATACTATTGCGGCATTATAATATAACAACAGCTTTGCGGTATTTGTTGAACACAAATCTTTGAAATTATCGTAAATTGTGTGGTAGTTTTTTCTTCGTCTGTTTTTTTCTTTCTTCTTTTATTAGTTTATTTTACCCTTTATTACTAAAGTCCACTGAAGACAATTTATGGTTCTTGACAGTTTTCCATCGGTTTTTGCTTTATTAGATAGTGTTTTTGTTTACTGTATGTGAGTGTGCTTTTAAGACATTTTAATAGTTTTATGGCTAATTTGAGAAAAGGACATGTAAACAATTTTGATTAAAGGCCAATATATAAGAATGAACAAGAATTTCAATGAATTACAAGAGATGACATTTTAAAAGGGAACAGTTTTTTTTTAACATTAAAATGTGGTAAGTTGTGATGTCAAGAGGAATATAAAAAGTATATTGAGCAGTTGATCGGAAAGTAAGATTTCAAAAGTATTTGGTTGATAATAAAATGAATTGTTGGCATTAAAAATGAAAAGTGAAGTAATAATTGTAATTTAATGTGTACGTTTAGTTGTTAATGCACTACTCCTACGATCAGGAAATTATGTTGGAGGATTGAACTGCAAATGGTAGTTAAAATTAATGCATTTGTGTATTTAAATCAACTGCAATATTTTGACTACTACAAATCAACTAGCTGATGTAAAGGGTGTCCCAAGAAGAACGCAATTTTTAAATCTGGCAACATTCGAAGTGTTATTGTTTGACATTTGAACAATTGTTATTGTTTGCTAGTAGATGGTACGAGGTTAGTAAAAATGGAGCGCTACACGAATCAACAACGCATTCTCATTGTGAAATTGTTTTACCAAAATGGTGAAAGTTTTGCAGCTACAGTTCGCAAATTGCGATCAATTTGGGGTCACAATAATGCTCCAAAAGAGTCAACTGTAAATAGATTAATGGATAAATTGGCCGAAACTAGGTCTGTTAGTGATGTAAAGACAACAACGCGCCATCGACCAGGTCGATCGACCGAAAATGTCGCAGCTGTACGTGATGATGTCGCTCAAACTCCATCCACCTCAATTCGACACCGAGCTCAGCAAATTGGTGTCTCAAAATCCACTTTGCAGCGAATTTTGATGAAAGATTTGCATCTTCATGCATACAAAGTTCAATTGACTCAGGAACTGAAGCAAGCTGACCATGGACAGCGAAGGGAGTTCGTTAATTGGGTATTGGATAGACAACATGAAAATGCTGATTTTGCCGATAAAATCATCTTCAGTTACGAGTCCCATTTTCATCTTGATGGCTTCGTCAATAGGCAGAATTGTCGCATTTGGGGTGAGGAAAATCCTCGAGTGATTCACGAGAAGCAAATGCATCCTCAACGTGTCACTTTGTGGTGTGGTTTTTGGGCTGGAGGAATCATTGGACCTTTTTTTTATGAAAATGAGGCAGGTCAAGCGCAAACAGTCAATGGTGTTCGGTATCGTGAAATGATAACCAGTTTTTTCTTGCCTAGAATTGAAGAAATGAATGTGGAGGGCATGTGGTTCCAACAAGACGGCGCCACATGTCATACAGCCAGAGAAACAATTCAATTGCTGCATCAGTCATTTCCCGGTCGTGTTATTTCGCGTTTTGGAGATCAGAATTGGCCGCCTAGATCGTGCGATTTAACACCATTAGATTTTTTTCTTTGGGGTTTTTTGAAGTCGATGGTTTACGCGAATA
Organism: Eustalomyia histrio; assembly: GCA_949748255.1. NCBI lineage: Eukaryota > Metazoa > Arthropoda > Insecta > Diptera > Anthomyiidae > Eustalomyia > Eustalomyia histrio. The sequence goes on along the minus strand of OX456527.1, from coordinate 89,414,700 downwards.
AGCCGACGACGACTCAAGCCTTAAAAGAGGAAATTGGACGCTGCATTAATGAAATACCGCAGCATTCATGCAAAACGGTCATTGAAAATTTCATTAAAAGATCGCGTGCATGCCAGCAAAGCCGCGGCGGCCATATGCACGATATATTGTTCCATACATAACCTCATTCTGTCTACTTTACGATATAATAAAGTTTCACGATTTTTTTTTTAAATATCTGTGTTTTATTTAAAATTTGAAAATTGCGTTCTTCTTGGGACACCCTTTAGTAAGAACAACTAAAAATGCAGTTAATCTAACAGACATAAAAATTATTCTAAAACCGCATGCGCAACTACAAATACAGTCAAAACAACAGAGATAAACAATATTGGAAAGAACTACAAATGCAACAAAAATAACAGGCGTTATTAATATAAAGTACTCAATGTAAATGAAAAATGTAACGGAAACAACAGAAACTTTAGAAAAGTCCAGTAAGAGCGCCCCGGTAGTCTAGTTAGTAGCGTGATAGCTTATCAGTGCGGGGGTCGTGGGTTCAATTCCCACCAGAGGTTCTTGTTTTTTTCGCTACAACGAGCCGACAGCCTTTGTTGCTAGTGCTCGGTTAGGTATTTAGGATATAATATGTAATTATATGATTTATCTAGAAGTTTGTTATTTAAACAGTAGCTTTAATTAACCACATAAGGCCCTAATAGCTCGGTTATGTAAATGAAGATTTAAAAAAAACACTCAATACCTGCGTTTCCACGTTTCCATATTTACTGATGGGCCCTTTGGATAAAATACGGGGGAAAAAAAAACAAACGAAAAGGACCGATTTTTGAACCCCATTTGCGACCCTTAACTTCCTGAAGTGGCTAAGATCAGAAACAATTTATTTTAGTTTTTTTTATATATCACTTAACAAAATTTCATAAAATTCGAAGAGTTTTGCTTGTAATACTTCTCTTGTAAGTAACATATCCTATGCGGTACTTTAAAGTCTCATGTAATGAATTGTCCGATTTAGGGAACAATACCTTTATTCTTACTTCTAATTTAATGTGTGGTCGTGTTTCACAGCAATTCTCTTACTTAAGTGACATTTTTCAGTTGCACGAATTGAATTTACTTATGGTTTTTATAATAACCAATTAAAATAAAATTGCAAATTAAAATGGTTGCCAGAGTGTAAATAAATAGAATTTTTCATTTATAAATTGCAAAGATTCTTACAAAACTAAAATTAATTTCAAGTTTTTGTAATAAATTATTTTATAATTTGCATTTTATAATAGTAAGTTTGTTCTCTATATTTTTAAGAAATTTATATTATATTTATTTTTTTCGAATAATGCATGTAATTACATTTCAAGATTTCTACATAAACATACATAACTAAAAAAAAAAAAAATAAACATTTATCATTTATATAATAATATATACACACACATTTGACTTTTTGCAAAACTTTTTCACATACCGTAGCTGACTATTGAATTAGGAAAGATAGAAATTTTAGTGCCGTTTTTCTTTGGAACTTATACGATATACAAAGAAAATAAATTAATTGTCAGAACCGAATTTTTTGTCAACCCAATGGTTTAATTGCCGTAACCGAATTAATTTGCTATTGCATTTAAATGTGTTTTTGACCCATTTTAAAAATGTATTGTTTAAACTGAAATTCTGTTGTATTAACCGAATTTCTATCGGCGCAAGCAAATACATCTGTCGCTAAAATCAAGCCTTTCATCATCATTAATTTTGCAAATTTTTATACCATTCGCAGGGACAAATATAGAGCACCAATAAAGTTAAAAGCCCAGTTTAGAAAACAAATAAAATTTTCTGCGTACTGACAAGGAAATTACTTTAGGTCGAGCTCAAAAATTTCATGTGCCCCTACAAAATATTTAATAAACCTATTTTATAGGAAATTGTCCAACAATTTCAAACATGGCTAATTTTCTGCGTTCAAAAAACAGAAAATTTTTAGGTACGAGGGCGGATCAATAAGTCCGTTACTTATCGAATGAATGACGGAACTTGCTCAAAATTTGACAGTAGTCCATTGATGGGAGCAGTGTTGGATTTCATATAACTACGAGGGAAGTTCAAAAGTCAATGACTTATTTATCCGCCCTCGTAATTTGCTCCGCTTTCAGATGCAGTATCTCAAAAACTAGGTAACGGATCTTCATTCTTTTTATTCTATTGATAGATATATTTATTAAGAAAAGAATAAATTGCTGAACTATGATGGAAAATAAAAAAAACTATAAATTTCTATATTTGCCAAATAAGATCTTTAATTATTCCTTTACCTAATGCAAAAATTTTCAGCTGCCCGTCCTTGCCCTATTTTTTGCTAGAAGTAAAATTTTGAAAAACGACATGGTTCCAATAAATGTGTTGCATGCATTTTTGGGAAATTTATGGTGAAAACCCATTCTCATTGTTATTGTTTTTTTGTTAAGATATATGATTTTTCATTTTTATTTTTATCAGGCTCAAGATTATAATGTTTTAATGATACTAACGAATAGTAAAAACTATTTTTTTTATTAAATGGAAAAACTTGTATGGATCAGCGCTAGAGGGAGTGCACACTTTAGACCCGAGCGACCAGGTCATCTTCAGCCTCCTTCTGAACCACCCAACACAAATAACTCATGGATATGAACAGGCATTTATAACACACACTTTAAGGAAATTGACTATGTGAAATTACATTTTTCAGTTAGTGAATGATTACCTGTACAAATGAGCTTTTTACATCTATTTATAGAAATACCCTTTGGCAACCATCTTCGATTTTCGAAGCACAAATTGACAGGGTTGCCATTCCAAATGTCAATGTTTCCAATTCTGGGAACCAATTGGGAATCTGTCATACTAATATTTTTTCTTTCACAACATATTTGAGTGTTGTTTATTATATTAGTTCGAAAACAATCATAGTCACGGGATTAGTCTACGGCTGACAGTTGGCGTGACAAGTAATTTTAAGACACTCCAACTTGACGTTGAACAATTTTAAATATTTGGACCTGTTTAAAAAGTCAACTACAGCAAAAAATTTTGTCGAAGGTACCTGCGAGGAACTTAATAATTTATACGGCAATATACAGAGAAGTAAAAATATAAAAAAATAAACTTTTCATGATGCATGCCAGTCTAAAGTCAAAATGGATAAAAGCAAACCGTACGACTGAGAGATTCAACTCCAAACACCAGGACTATCTTAATAATGATACCATCCTGGATACATTGGCAGAAGATGAATCCAGCACATCAACCGGACGTGCAAGAGGAAGGCCAAGAAAAAACATAGAGGAATGTTCAAATTTTACAAGAAAGAGGAAATTGGCTGATTCAAGCAATAATTTGACCACGGAACAAAGGATATACAAACGATGATGAAAAAGTAAGGTCGCAGATTACAAAATCTGTTGGAAATGCAAGCCCACTGGGACTAGAAAGGATTAAGGAAAGCACTCCCACGCCGCCGAAGGAAAACCTTAAAAAATTATGGTTTTGAAGAAGCTTTGGCTTTGTTTATGGACTTAGAACTTTCTAAAGAGAAATATGATATACTACGCGCATCTTTAAGGCAACATGGAGCTGACGTTTTACTTAGATACAAGCATGTTCCGAAAGCCAAATAGATTCACGACCACTGCATACGGAGTTTTCTGAAGTCTCTGTGAAAGCCATATGCAGGATCTTTTGGAACATACAGCAAAACGGCAGTTAGAGAGTCTTACTGAAAATGTGGTAAAAATTCTTCCTGAGAAAATGAAGTTGATCAGTAAATGGGGCTGCGATGGATCATCCGGACATGTAAAGTCACGAAAAGAGTTAAAAAATAATTATAGTTTAGAAATGATTAGTATTTTAGATATATATACCTTCTTTTACGGATTGTGAGCAATATTTTACAAAAAAATTTAAAAATAAATTAAGAAAACATTTTTTTTATTAAATCTTTTCTGAAATAATTTTCAATCATCAAAGTCTTTAAAAAGAAACATAAAAAATCAAAAATTTTTAGAAATATTTTATTTTACTGCCAATAAAATTGATTTTTCCTAAACAGTTATTTCATAGGTTGCAACGAAAAAACTCAAATGGCGCCACTGTAAGTAGGACAAAAGTATTAAACATTCGGTAATAAACATATAAGTGCAATATGATACATATTTAGGGAATACAAATTACTTTAAAAGTTGTTTGGAACTTTTTTGTTAATATACTTTTTTAATTGTTTGTACTTTAAAATAACTTTCCGTTCAGTGATTTAAAACCAATTTTCACTGACTAAGAAACCATTTATTACCGTTCAGTGATTGAAAATCAAATTTGTATAGTTTAATGAAGGAGTTTTAGTTTTATTGCAAACAAAATTTGTAAAATTTACGATAAATTCTTTAAATGTACATTAAAAAAGAAAAAAATTAGATAAAAGCTGCTTAATGGATTTTGTTGTTGTTGTTTTTTATTAACTGAACAGTAAAAGTCGATTTTAAATCAGTGAACGGGAAAAAAGTGATATTTAAAATCACTGAACGGAGAAACTTGTTCTAAATCACAGAACGGAATTGTATTTTTTTTTAAATCATTCTTTCATTTATAAAAAATTAAAAACGATTTATGAAATGAACGAAATGTTTCAATTAATTTACGAACCGAAAAGGAACAACTACGAGTCAAATCCATTCAATGATAAGACATTTTGTATTTAATTCGTTAAATTTAAATTTAGAATAAAAAAATTTAATTAATGAATTAATTTTCGAAACTCTATCTCATTTCCAAATAAAACAATACATTAATTAGTAGAAACAATTTCCTGAGATTTCATTGTCATAAAAAAATTCCATTGCTGGAGACTTTAAACATTTTTTTATTTACAAAAATGGTCTGTTAAAGATGTTTAATAATGCAAACATAATTTTTTAATTTTTTTGTGTGTCTTAGAATATCTTGGTTGTTACATATATGTTTAATACAATAATATATCAACAACAAGCTAATTTAGGATAAGTAAATTTTAGTTAACAACGAATTTACTTGGTGTTATAGTGAAAGAACATTTGCATTAGTGCAAATTCAATGGTTAGCTACTGTTATGTACATTTTTTTAGGAAAATTCTTTTCATTTAATTTTGCTTCTTTGTTTTTCAATTTTTTTTTTCTTTTTGACAAAAATATGAGTACGTGTTATAGATATATGCAGTACAGAATATGAGTACTCCATGTGCCTGGCTAAAGGCAATTTTCATTTCATCATTTTTAAGTACCTTCTAGCACCCAAACAGAAAAAACAAGGAAAAGATATAAGAGAATGAAATAGAAAAAAATCAACATTCCCATATGAAGCTATTTTGGTAAAGGGTGTTGCATGACAACTTGCAACTAGTTCATCCAGTGAGTGAACAGATTGTTAATTGCGAACGTTAATAGAGAACCTTAAAATAATCTTCTTAATCGGTTGGGCTCACACTATATTTTCCGTCACCGACTGTTGATTATTTAAAAAGTAATACGTAGAGTTTGTTTTATAATTAAGAATCAATTAAAATTTATATAAATATATTTTTTAACTTATATGTATGAAAATGTATTTTTAGTTTGACTCGAGATCATAGGAAAAGTTTTTTTTTTCAAATACAAAATTTTTTCCTTATTTTTTAATTTTAGTAAACATGGAGAATACACAGAAAAAGTTATTAGACACCAGCCGAATGGAATGCATTTTCTGGTCAGCTACGACTTTCATCAACATTCTTTGTGCCGAAATACCAATTGTAAATATCTCTATTTAACTCACAAATCAACGGAAAAAGCTATTTTTTGCTAACATACAGTTGATTTTTATTTTTGAGTACAGATGAAATTTACTAACTATTTTTGTGTTATTTATATTCTCCTTTGTTTACCGTATGTCCAAATTAGCTATTAGCTAATACTAAAGACATGTGTTTTTTAAAATTGTTTTTACATATGTTTAAACAATTCTTTTAACCGTGCCAAGTTATATTTTAATATTGAAGTTTATATTTTATAGACTTTCGATTGCTTTTACTACTTTTGTGGATTATTCAATAATGATTGAAAATAAACAACAAAACGGGCTGAATATAATGAAAAATCATTAGTTTTCTTTTTGATTGTATTTTCGATTAATTTAATATGTATTTTAGATAATTTTTAACTAAATAATATTGTAAGTGTAGCACTGAATACGTGAAAAATAAGTGAATAAATTTTAGATCAGTTCTTTGGTTCCTTGCGATTTGATGTAATTTAGAAAAAAAAGTATTGAATTTTGTTTTTCCGAAATTTTGATTTTAATTTTGGTCAAAAAATTTAAAATTTTTTTTAATTACATAATATACCCCAATATAGCCAACTTTTAATGCCGGCAGATCCTGTCCAAAATTTATTTTAAGAACAATGATGCTAAATTCACTATAATGCGTTATCTTGCTAAAAAGTTTAATATTAAGGTTGCTATGTATTACAAATCAAATAATAATTTCAACGATGTCCCAAAAAAATATAAAAATTGTAAACTATATGTATATTTTTTTTAATAAAACTATGGTCGAAAAACTAAAAAAATTCGTTTTTTATGTATTTGGAACCATAATGTTCAATCTTTAATATATCAAAAACAAGAGTTAACCTAAAACGTGTATAAAAATACGTGGTTAGTTATTTTCCTAACAAGCAATGTGACGTTACTTATGTTACAAAATGATAGAGAATTGCTTTCAATTTAAAAACTTTATTTACTTAAAAACTCGTTCTAACTTGCATTAAAAAAATAATATGAAATTTTGTAACTTATTTAACTTCAGTTTACTTGTCAAAAAATCTTGGAAAAGTTGAAAAACTTAAGCAGAAACAAGTTGTTTTATCAAACATATTAAATTATTCGCTTATTCGAATCATTACTTGCACAAAAAAGGGTGAGGACCTGACAGGAGTATACGTATTCAAGAGTTTTATTGCCCTCAAATATTTTGTAAATATTCTTTTTTAAGCCAACTTAAGAATTTCTAATTGACTTTTGTTTGCAGCTAATTTTTATATTAAAAATTTTTTAAAGATCCGCCTCTTTGATCCTCCCCGTATAGATGTCCGAAAATTACGTCTTTCCAATTAGAACATGGGTTAACTACAGCAAGCATGTATTTCGAGTAAAAGGGTTTTGGAAGCCTATTAAGAGGTACCCTTTTTCAGCTTTTGTCCCTCCCTAGAAGAATGTTGGAATGTTTTCTTTTTTTACCCCTACCCGCAGGGTTTTCCAAAAATTCCGTCCTAGCTAATGTATATGACGGTGGAGGACAACTCATAACAAATCGTAGCTTCCTAGCGGTTTGCGCTGGCTGTAAAGAGTTTGGCTTTTCCCCAAACAATTATAAAATTTACCTTATTGATGAGTTAAGTCCTACTCCATGCCACATCTAGTTTAAATTTCAGGTTTCCAGGCGAAAGGGGTTTGTGTAGACCCTTAAAGGGTTGCCTTTTCCCATTTTTACCCCTCCCCGCAGGAATTTCCAAAGTAACATCTAATCGAATGTCTACGCTGAGGAAGGAACCTCATTTTAAACTGTTTTTTTAACAGTTAATCCAACATTTAATATGGTTACTATTTCTATACTACTCTGTATTCATATTACTAACTGTGCTGGTATTTTTCGTATTTAACCACTTTGATTAATATCTAACGGTCTATAAATCTATTTGTTGATTGGTGGACTGTCTTTAAGGAATACCCTTTAGCTTTATATGTATAATTCATTTTATTTGTATATATTATATATAAATATATATATATTTTAGTTACGTTTCTTAAACTTCAAAAAATATTTTTTTGTTGCTACCAACAGCCGCATTATACGCTTATGTTGTATTTTACACACGAAATCACTAATAATAAAATTTAAACTACTAGAAAGCACAGTAGTAGTGCCAAATATTTGTGTACGGTAAAACCCGATTAAGACGAATTTTGTGGGACCAAACAAATAGAAACAAGAGAAAAAACAAATTCTTTGAGACTACCGAATTTTTTGACAACCAAAAGATTATGTCGGTATATGTTTTTTTGGAATATAATTTTTCAATTCGGTTGGAATAAAATATTTAAATTATCCGAGAAATATATTTAATTGCGATAACGTAAAAATTCGATTGATTTCACAAACCATTCAGTTGGGAGAAATTCAATTGTCACTATTAATCTTTTTTTTAGTCACTAATTAGGGTCATACCAATTAGGGTAAATTTTTAACTTTCTTAATAATTTTAAGGAAAAATATAAATAGTATTTTCCTTTGGAATTACGTTGTGTAAGTGGAATTGGAAAAATTTTTTGGAGCAAGTTCATCTTAAACGATTGTTACTGTATATCTGCCTTGTATGAATAACTATGTATGGATGGTATGCTTTTGGATGGATCGAAAGAAGTTTAGACTACATAATCTATTCCGTTAACGTGTCGTATCGTCATGTTAAAAGAGGCATTGCAATGCACTGCTTTACATTGCATTGTAGTGTAAACTATAACGGAACAAACAGGTATTAACCCGTTAAGTTATCAAAGTTATAATTAGTGCAATGTTTAGGCAGAGTCAAAAGACATAAAATAAACAAAATTCCCTCTAAAATCATTTCACAAACACTTAAATATAATCCAAAATTCGTTTACTTATACTAAACATTAATAACATATATAATCAATACAATCCACAATTAGGTCTATTGAAATCCTAATTTAATGGTATATTTGATCAGAATTACCGTATTTTTAGTTACTACTTTTAAATATCAATATTTTTTTTAATAAATTTGGTAGATTGTACCAATTTTCTAGAACATTCATTGCTTATACTGTACACAATTACTAAACGAATTTTGTTTTTAAAGTTGATTGCAAATACCAATTATTTGGTAATGGAATTTTTTAGTTTCTTTGCCGTCTTTTTAATTCTCAATGGAATTCTAAATAAAATAACGTTTAAAAAAATATAAATTTTAATGGTTTTGACCGAATTCCAATCAATCTTTTTTCTAGGAGCGATATTTAATCAGAGTGTACGTACACTCGATCAAAACCGGTAACATTTATTTGTAAGGAATATGGCATTGGGAATTAAAAAGAGGCAAAAGGAACCAAAAAAGTATACAATTCGTTTAGAAATTGCGTACAGTAGAAGCAACCATTTTTATAGTAAATATATTAGTAATTTGGTACAATCTATCAAATTTATTAAATATTTGTCGAAATTCGATAGTGGTAACTACAAATACGATTATCGTGATCAAATATGTCATTAAATTCGGGCTTCAGTTGAACCAACCAAATTGTGGATTTAATTTATTATAAAAGCCACTAAGCGAATTTTCTGCTATATTTATTTTCCTAAAAAAATTATTCAAATTTAAAATTAGTCATTAAAATGTATAAGTGTTTGTGTGCTAGTGGGTAGAGAACTAGCCTAGTACTCCTTATTTCCGAGTTCAAATCCCGGTAAAGGCAAATATTTATAAAAATAAATTTTTAATTAAAATAAAATATTCAAATGTTTAAATGTTTATATAACAAATACATATATCAAAGAAAATTAAATTAAATTGTTGTGCAGTAAGTAAGTGTGTGAATTATGAATCTGGATGGATGCATAGGTTCGATACCGAAAAAATCTAAAAATACAATTTTTCTTAAAATAAAATTTTGTGGAACGCAATAATATTTATGAGGAATATAAGTATTAAATTATAGAACTGAATATTGGCTTTCACAACTAAAAATATAATTTAATATGAAAATAGTTGTCGTAACCGCCAGACTTTGATTGGTAACAAATTCGTTGGCCACAACTGATACTGTTTTCTTGGTGTATTTTGGAAAGTTGGCTTCACACGGTTCTCTCGATTTATTTGGGAATTTTAGCAAAGAAAAAAAAAACATAACAAAAACTATTCACAAAGAACTCGCCCAAAAAATATAGAATACAATTTGAGTATCTAAGAGAAGCATAGAATCAGTCTAATTTAGTCACAAGAAATTAAAATATATTTTCCATTAAGCGAAATATTTTTAATTTTCAGAGTCTTTATAACATAATATGAGCAAACGTCTCATGTGTTGGAGTTGTTAAGGGTAAATGGATTTCTAAGGCTCAAAAGCGTATTTTAAATTTTTTTTATATCGTATAACAAATAAAATATTTTATTTAAACAATTTAGCACATCAAAGATTTAGCAAATACTTTGAAAAATTTTTATTTAAAAATATTTAAAATTTAGCCATGGGGACCTCATGTTCAGGATAACTCATGACTGGTTCAACAGAAATTAAAAAAAAAAAAAACAATTGTTTTCTGTTAGTGGATGTTTAAGGCTCGTGCTTGAACGAAAGAAAATTAAAAACTGGAATTAGAATTGTTGTCGTAGTTGTCAACAAAAATTCCCATTTTTTGCTAAAATTTTCACCACAGAATATGTTCTTTCATGCACAAGATAATATTATTTGAAGAAGTCTGCAAAATTTGAACAATATTGGTTCATAACTTTTTGAGAAATCATGACTACCAACTACAAAAATAGACTTTCAGGAAAAACACTTTTGCAGGTCAATAACCTGCTGCAGCGGCAATATCCAGGGTATTCTTTTACTCTTGTCTATGACGAATTTGAATTTTCAAACCCATCTAACCTCAAGTTGCTTGGTCGTGCTCTAAACATTTGCGTTAATAGTTTCATACGAATGACATTTCTTAGAGGTATAATTCAATTAAGAATACCTTTTAGATTATAATATAATTCTCAGGGTACTTTCACATATTTGAGGGGTAGTTTTTGTAACTACCTCTCAATATCTATGGAAATTAGACACATTGCTAAAAAAAATTAATTATTACATAATTTGAAGGTCAAATGAGTTTTATTACATTGCAATTTCATTTTATTTAATTTCAAATACTGTTAATGGGTTAAATATATCAAAAATTAAACAACAAAAAAACTTATAAAGTGTTATAACAAAAAGGAACTAAATACAACAACATTGAATTTAAAACGGATGAAAAATAATAATAAAAAAAGAATAAATAGTATAGAAATGAACGTAAAATAGTCCTGAATGCAATTCCCAAATAGAAGTCAAACTACGGCAATGCGGATGTTGAGGACATTGCACTACATTTTGACCCATATTTACTACAAGCTCACACATACACATGCATGTCTACATATAAAAAAAATAAATTAAAGAAAAACGATTACACACGAAACCTAGATACGAACCACAAAATAGAGTAAATCCTGACTGTAAAAAATAAACGGGAGTAGCACCACAACGACGACGACAACATATGTATGAGTATATGTGCTATAGATACAATCAGAATTGGTAGGCAAAACCGCTGAAATACCGTTACCGTTTAAAAACCATTTTAATTGACTGCCGTTATCGAAATAACAACAACATTGTTATAATTAAAATGTTACCGAAATAATTGACAGTTATATTTGAAAACCTAAAATTCTTAAATAACTGTACTTTTAAAATGCCGTTACAAAGAAATCTAAAATAGGGTTAGCTTAAAAATACCGTTATTTATTTTTTTCTTTTAGTTTTAAGAGTCTTTTTGCTAAATTTATTTATTTTACATACAAGAAAATAAAATAAATTTCTTTTTTGACCAGAATTTTTATTACTATTTCAGAGCATACCGATTTAGCGAAATAACTGAAATGCCTGCAACTCTTACAGTACCGATACCGAAGCCACTGAAATATCGTAACTCTTTAATTATCGTTACCAATAACCGTATCATTGCAGTTGTCAACCATGGATAGAATAGATGTGGCACAGTGTTGCTAGCAAAGTGCATTGAATGTTCATATGTATTTGGTTTGAGTTATGATCAGGGCAGCGACTTTTATGTACTACAAAATTAAAAATATGCGTTTAGAAATGCAATATATGCACTTAAAAAAAAATATGAACTATGAGATATATACATACACTCAGAATATGTAGTTTTCTATTTGCTGTTTAATAAAAAAGTTTTCCGTTCCATTTAAAAAAAAAGCACAAACATTTATGTTTCAAAGAACTATCTATTTTAATTTTTTTATACATTTATTCTTAAGCATTTACTATCATTTACCGATTTTTTCAGTTTCTTTTATTTTTATTTTTATAATTTAAATTTTGTTTTCTGTCTGTTTCAAAAAAAAAAAAATAAATAAATATTCAAAAATTGCAATTTGTTTTTTATATAAATTTGTTGCTTATATACAAAATTATTTCAATTGGAATTACAAGAACTGCATAAACACACATGCATACAGAAACCCATTCCCACAAAAAGTTTGTATCGCCATGCATACATATTGTAGATTAAAAAAACAAAAAATACAAAAATAGCAAAAATTACAAAAAAAAAAAATAATTATAAAATCATTTATTTTTTAAGGAATTAGTAGGTAAAATTTGAACTTTTGTTTTTACTGATTAATCATTTGTTTCTTATGGATGTGTCAGTCGTTTAAACAATATTTAGAAATAAATAACAAAAGCCATTTCGTTTAAATGAAAATCAAGTAGACCGGTTTTTAAATGAAATATTATTTCTTGTAAATGGCATTTTCTGTTATTTTAACTTACAAACAATTTTAAGTCTATACTTTTAATACATAAATATATGCAATAAGAATTAAAAATATGCATTTAAAACCAGGGTTGGCAGGCAATACCGCTATCGATTCAATACCCTTTCACCTAACTATCGTTACCCCTGAAATACCGTTACCGAAATAACTGCAAAATTGTTATCCTTAAAAACCTTTTATAACTTTAAGTCGTATTGTTAACTTCGCGAACGCTTTTTTTTAGTAATGTCTACACAAGTTATGATCTTGTTTATCAGGTGTCCTCAAATGCAATAAAATTTGCCATTATATATGAAAATTACACAAAAAAAAACAATAAAATTCTTTTCGTTATTCTTTTGTGTATAATTTTCAAATTTCATGACATATTATATTGAATGTGAACACAAGGGGCTTGTTAAACTAAAGAAAGAACATACACTCAGAATACTATGTAGTTTACTGTTTGTAGTTTAAAAAAAAGTTTACCGTTCCATTTAAAAATAAAGGAAAATACATTTATTTTTCAAAGAAATATCTATATTAACTTTTTTATACATTTATTCTATCATTTACAGATTTTTTTCAGTTTCATTTTTTTTAATTTGTTAGAAATTTAATAAAAATGTACCCACAAAACGGAAACTTGTGGTTTATTTGTGTCTGTAACAGTTATTACAAATTTAAATTTTGTGTGCTGTCTGTTTAAAAAAAAATATTCAAAAAATTTCAATTTGTTTTTTTATTTAAATTGGTTGTATAAATACAAAATTATTTCAATTCAAATTACAAGAACTTTATAAACACACATACATACACAAATACATTTACACAAAAAGTGAATATTGCTACGATTACATACATTTTGTACAAAAAAAAAAAAACGAAAAATACAAAATGGGAAACAATTTGAAATATATGATAAAATCATTTATTTTTTAAGGAATTGGTAGGTAAAATTTTGACATTTATTTTAACTGATTATGTCATTTGTTTCTTACGGATGTGTCAGTTGCTTAATCAACATTTAAAAATAAACAGCAAAAGGCATTTAATTTAAATAAATTGTTATTTCTTGTAAATGACATTTTCTGTTATTTTAACTTACAAACTATTTTAAGTGTATAGGGTCCGCCAAATAACTTTTTTTTTTGAAAATGCTATATATAACAAACTTCCTAAATTCCTATCACCAAAGTATTCCACTAGGGATACTTATAAAAATATTTAAAAACAATTTATTTCAAATAGAAAAAGATCCAAAATCTTTTTGTTTTTAATTTGTGCAAAAAATGTAAAAAAATTATAATCGTATGTTGAGTTTTGAGACGAAAAAACCAAATTTAAATTTTAGAAAAATCTTAACAAGTTTGCATTATATCAAGAATTGGCAAGAAAATACTCGACAAAAATAACGAGTTTAAAGCACCTTGGTCTATAGTTGTAAAATTCTTAATACTTGTACCACTCTACCTTATTTCCACTTTTAAATAAAACTATTTAAAAAAATTGTAGGATCAATTTAAGGGTTTCCCTTATTTTTAACCTTTTCGTAACTATTTAAAAAATCTTTGTAGAATTTTAAAAATGACAGCTAAAAGTTACGCGCTTTTAAAAAAAATTATTCTATGTATTTTTAATTCTTAACTCATTTTTTTTTAAATGAAAACAAAGCGTTTTAAAATACTTACTTTTTGCCAATTAATTTCAAACCATGTGTGGTTTATTATGTAAAATGTTTGTGTTAGTTATAGATAAGGGTCAAGGGGCCGCTGTGAAGTAACAAGATTCAAAAATATATTCTCTGTACATACATATATCCATCTTCAAAAATTGGGATTAAAATACTGATGCTGCAATAACTAAAATATCGTTATCCTTAAAATAACGTTACCGAAATAGTAGAAAGTATCGTTATCCTTGCCGATAACCGCAATTGTTTCGGTTACCATCCATGTTTTAAACGAAAAAGTAAATTCAATATAATTGTGTAACAAGGATATGTGGTAGAAAAAGAAAACCAAAGTAAAACCTATTTCACTTTTTTGGCCATGTCAGTATAAAGTTGCAAGTAAAATTCGGAAATTTTTTTAGGTACCTTTTTGTTTTCTACACCATATCGGAAAAGTTGATAATTCTACATTATATTAAACTGCACCAATAAAATAATATAATCGTCAAAGGATGAAGTTTTATATAAATGGTAATTATATGTTTATGAATTGGGTTGTCAAGTTATTCCAAAAGTATCAAAAAAGAGCTCAGTGAACAAATTGTTAAAATATTAAAAAAAAGACAAAACACTTGTCCGCTGAAATTGAATTTGGAATACAATATATGAATTTGGCAGCCATTGCAGTATTTTTTTATATAGAACATTTTGGGTATTTTTAAAACAAAATTGTACCGAAAATGGTACCACAAATATCCTTAGAAATTCTCTTTCCACTGATACCACACTTGCATATGGTTATTTAAATTTAAATACAGTCAAATCCCTTTATAACGAATGATATACTCGCATTCGTTATACAGAAATATTCGTTATATTGCAAAAAACTTTTTGTACTTATTTTACTGCAAATCTAAATTTCTGAAATTTCTGAGTTTGTACATAGTTTTTTACAATTTGTTTGTTATATCGCGTATAAATTTTGGTAATCATTTGTTAATGTAAACAATTTACTCATTCGATATATCGCGTTTTCGTTATACCGAGTATTCGCTACACTGGGATTTGACTGTACCTTCAAAACGAAAAATAGAAAATTTTTAAATACTAGTTTTACTGCATATCTAAATTTTTTTAAAATCAAAGTACTGAGGTACTTTCCTTACAACTAAGTGAACACAAAATGCTTTTTATATTAGTACTTATGTACTTTATTAGCTCTTCCTTAAGTTTATTTTTAATTACAAATTTTTTTCAATTTAAAAATATGCAATAAAATGTAAAATATTCAAAAATATGCAATCCAAATACACTAAAATATGCATTTATAGTAAAATATGCAACCACAAATCCATGAAATTTTGTGGTGAATATTTGGTTAAAATCGTTTCTGTACAACTGACTACAAACATGTATTTGCATAAAAGTCGCTGCCTTGGTTATGACTAAAAAGCCGCTTCCGCCACCAAAAATTGTAACCCTAGTTGATCAACAAACCCACTCAAACAAACTGACTCTGTGTGTGTTTATTTCTTTATTTTCAAAAATTTACACCAAACTGATTTTACCAGCAAATAAGAACACATGCATACAAAAATATAACGAACTGCAACAGTGGTTTGTGGTTACCATACAGCACGGACTAATACTATTAGAAAGTTTAATAAAATAGAAAAAGATTTCTTAATTTTGAGATTTTTAAGAACTATGGACCAATTCGACGCACAGATTTTAAATCATAGAGGCAATCATCCAGTCACAAGCCAACGAGGCAACAAGAGACACCAATAGTTTAAAAAATTGATTTTAGTTGTTTAAACTAAGGATTATGAAATAATAGGATGTATAAAGTTAATATCATCGAGGCAATCGTACAGCCAGGGGCCTTGGCTGTATATCGTATCGTTTTATAATTATTGTTATAATATCAACTTTAACTATAATTAGCCATAAGTAACGCGACGTATATTCATATGATTGTCTATTTTTAACTCATTTATTAAGAATTCAAAAATTCGACCCTGTTTTTAACAGCTTCAAGGGCGGATCAATAAGTCCGCGACTTTTTGAATGAAACACAGTTTTTTTTGCAAAAAAAAAAAAAAAAAAAAAATATTTTAAATATAATCTCCTTTTAGCTCAACCCTTCCAAAAAATAGGATTTTTCGAGGTCCAATAAATAGGCATTTGTTTGATCAACATTTCATCGTTGGAGATAAATCTCTTTCCACCGAGCCATTTCTTTAGGTATGGAAATAGTCACTGGGAGCTAAATTCGGAGAATATGGCGGATGAGGTAATAATTCTTATCATAATTCATGGAATTATGGAAGAAGGAAACTTCTTCGGACAAACCTATTGTTAAGACTGCTGCTTGGACTCCGGTCATTCGAATTGCTATTAAACAATTCCAAAGAATCCTTTGAAGTTGTCACACGATTACGTTTATGGTCAATTGAGAGCAAACGCGGCACCATCTTGCCGCCATATCAAATGCCTATGGCATCAACAATCTTACGTATTTTTACTCTTCGATCGACCAACACAATAACGTGGATTTTTTCGACATTTTTGGGGTGTAGTGGCCTCAATTGGCCATCCAGAACGTTCAGCGTCATTTGTACTTGTGCGACCACAACGAAAGTCAGTAGTATTTTATCCTTGATTGACGGTTTTGTTTTCGCCCTCGTATTTATTGTAAACAATAGAGTTGTAAATTTTCAATACTTTTTGAGTACTCAAACTACTCAATACTTATCAACTGACTACTCGATAGTACTCAATACTTTTTAACGGCGTGTTTCAATTCAATACACATGTTTTTTATTTTAATTTAATTTTTTATTTTAATTTAACTTGTTATTTTATTTTAATTTAGTTTTTATTTAGTTGATATTTTTAGTATTTTTTTTTATTAATTTTTTGTATTGAGTACATTAAAAAAAAGGCTGGGTTTATCGCTAATGGATAAGTACCGAAATACTCAATACGTCTACAGCTTTAAAGTTAAATAACAAAGTTAAATTTCAGTGTTTTCCATTTTAATGTTTTTTATAAACAATAAACACTTTTATAATAAATAAAGGAGCAAAATGTCTGCTGTTTTAACAATAAACACGTTAAAAAATGCATACGCTGCAATTGTCAAGTGAACAAAAGGTTACATTTTCGCATTCTATTAGGACATAATTTTTAGAACAGAACACGTTTTCCTTTAACATTTTTTTTTTTAGAAAACATCGTAAAAGTACAGCTTTCTGGCCATAAATCATGCAAATTTTTCTTTTTAAAATGAGTAGAAAAATTATAGTTTGCTTTTTGTAAAAGTAGGTAATGTTTATTTAACGTAACGTGTTTTATTTTTACCTTCATAGTTCATAATTATATTAATATTGTAACTGTTGCTAAATTTTAAAGCATTATAAACCACTACAGGGAATACACAGAAAAAGTTATTAAACACAAACTGAATAATATGTATCTGATGATCATTCGTCGACATTCTTCACCTCTTATAGTATTTTAATTGTAAATGTCATTTATTTAACTTACAACTTTAAACCAAAACGTTGATGAAATCTACTTATGTGTTTCCATAATCTTCACATATGTGTGTAATTGGTGAGGCTGGTGTCTAATAACTTTTTCTGTGTATTGCCCATCATTACAAAAAATATAAGAATTGTTATTCGAATTTTCCATACAAATTTGAGTAGATTTGCTAAGTAGTTATAGATAGCGGCTAAAGAACGCAGCCTTAGGTAATATAAAGGGTGATTCAAGTAGAGAAACTTTTTTTAATAGCCTTTTTTTGAAAGATCACGAGTGACTCATGTCATGCTGTCATGTTATTTTTGTTTAGTATTGTTTGGAATTTCATAATGGAAAGACTTAAGCCTGAACAACGTTTACAAATCGTTCAACTTTATTACGAAAATTTACGTTCTGTGAGGAATGTGTTTCGTGCACTTCGCTCAACTTATGGTCAACATAATCGGCCTACTGAGCGTACTATTCGCAACACCATCACCCATTTTGAGACCCAGCATTCATTATTGGATAATATTCGACCGAATAGACCACGTTCAGCACGCGACATTGCTTCGCTCTATGGGCTCGTGAAAAGTTCCAAGAAGATCCGACGTTTTCGAGGAAAATTTTGTTCAGTGATGAGGCTCATTTCTGGCTCAATGGGTATGTAAACAAACAAAATTGCCGCATTTGGGTCAAAGAGCAACCAGAAGAGATTCAAGAACTGCCACTTCATCCAGAAAAAACAACGGTTTGGTGTGGTTTGTGGGCCGGTGGAATCATCGGTCCATATTTCTTTAAAAATGACCACCGTTATCGTGCCATGATAACTGACTATTTGATGCCTGAAAATGAAGCTCGTGATCTCGGCGACATTTGGTTTCAACAAGACATAATCTTCAAAAAATAAATGCCAAAGAATGTTCTTTCAAATGATAATAAACATTCTCCATTAAATTTGAATTTTCTGTGTTTTTTTCTTTAAAAAAGTAGGGAACCTCGATATGGATCACGCTTTATATTTCTATCAAATTTACAGACAAAAGTATGTATTTTTTAAAGTTTTCTAATTGCATGTAATCACACTGTATTTCAATACATATACACGTTTGAACAAGTATATCTGACTAACAAAGTGCCTTCCTAGCTGACATTCCTCAATATTGTTGGAGTCTCACAAGCTCATTTTCCTAACCATTTACACTTGGGATCTTACAGAAGCCAATAGTATTATGGAGCTAAGCTATAGGAGGCTCGTAAGAGTGGCGAACAATACTAAAAGCTATGTGGCTATATCTGTTATTCCGTATGTACACTATAGTGTTAGGTGAAGAAGCACTGCTGCACATATTAAACGTGCTGTTTGTTATAACCTGCCACATGTACTTTTTCTTAGCATAGTGTGCATGTCTGCCTATTAGACTGGTCTATTTGACAGACAGACACACTAACTGACAGATCGAGTGACTGCCACTGAGAGTATAGTGTTAGGGGTTCTGTTGCCTGAATGGCGACTTAATATGCATCTTAATAGTTTTTAACTGGCATGAGTTTGTACTGAAACATGTCATGCCAGGCAACATGTATGTGACTGTGTATGAACGGCGACTGGTTCGTTTTGGTTGTGTGCCTGGGCCTTTTGAAATACTTAAGTGACATTTTACTGCAAAAATTTCACCAAAAAAATATATCATGTTTTATGTCTTTACATATGGTGTTCATATGAGGAAAACTCTTGAATGCAGAACTCCAATGTACATGTTTATGTATGTTATTTTTGTAAAAATATTTATATTTAACAAGGATTTTTCATTTTGTGTGTGTGTGTGCTTGTGTTTCGATGCATTGTTCCACTAAAGAGGTGTCTATTTTGTTTCTTTGGTATATGCATGTTTGTGTATGGTCTAATTCTCCTTGATGTCTAGTTGTGCTGTTATAAATTCTAAATCATAAAAATATTTTAAGTGAAATTGTTTTTGATATTAATATTATACTTTTTTATTCCAACAAAAATAATTTCAAAATGCAATAATATTTAAAATTTTTTTCAACAAAATTTGCCAGCTTTTTTGTACAATAGGTCGATGTCGACGATATGATGTACTACTCTTGCAATATGAAGTATGGTCTTATGAATGGTTGTAATATTCGATAATTTACTATAAAATTCTAATAAAACTCAAAGTTTCCAGCCAGGTCATCGTTGCCCTATATTCTCTTTGAGTTATTAAAAAAAAAAAAACTTTTTGCTACAACTGAAAAGAGTATAATTTACTTATCATTAAACTATTAATTAATCGATCTACTATAGCAATAATTAAGATACTATATTTACATTTTAAAGATAATTTGTAGCCCATGTTTATAACCTACACCACAACAGTTACCCTAACTAATAAGTTTGTGCTAATGTTTGAAACGATCAAAAGTATAGGATTTTTTTTAAAGAGAAGCAGCATTTAGGAAATTCTTCCTACTAACTTATGTGTTGCTTTCTTTGGAATGGACACAATGGATAAAGGAAATGTGGTAAAAGATGAATGACTTTATATATGGCAACAATTCAATTGCGCGAGATGATAAATTTTAGAACAGTTGTTGCTCACCATCTGATGAAGAGTTGGCGAAATCGTTGAAGCTTTTTAGCTTATGTTATTTTACATCGGTCCATAAGTGCTATGGGAATACCAAAAGGAGGGTGTCGCGACATAAATATATATGGTATAGAAAACTCATACATATTATTTTTATAAATTGATGTTGCCATAGCTAGGGATCGTATGTGTAACAGTCTAATGTGTTAACCATTGTACAACAATGCACATAACATACGTTACTGGCCACAAATGCAAATATATTTTCATAATGAAGGCTATTTGTTGCAATCGGTCCATGTCTAGAACTAGTGATACATTAAGGTCCCCCAAAAACCGGCTATTACGTTGGTTGGCACGCTAAATATATTTTGAAGAAATTAGTTACACTGAATTATACGGGCCCAATGACAAGGCCTATTGTTTTTGGTGGAAAATTGCACATTATTTGACTTAGCACCCA